>JANAVB010021599.1:1408754-1415723 GCA_029216955.1 Iris pallida
AAACTCTACCAAGTGAAGGTGGTCCTCCCAAGATCCCCCGAAGTCCAAGACACAGGTACGAAGCATATCCTCGAGGGTCTGAATCGTCCTCTCCGACTGCCGTCTGTCTGGGGGTGGTATGCGGTACTGAACTTGAGCGATGTGCCCAAGCTAGCTGCAAACTCCTCCAGAAGTGGGAAGTGAATCGGCTGTCCCAATCCGAGACTATACTCACTGGAACCCCGTGCAATCGGACTATCTGCCGCACGTATATCTCGGCCAACCTCTCCGTAGACAAACCCACCTTGAAAGGCAAAAAGTGGGCCGATTTGGTCAATCGATCAATAATGACCCAAATCGCATCCTTCCCTCCTGGAGAGCGTGGAAGCCCAGATACAAAGTCTATAGTGATATGATCCCACTTCCACTCAGGAATTGGTAGTGGCTGGAGCAATCCACCGGGTCTCTGCCTCCCGGCTTTCACCTGCTGGCACACCAAGCATCTCGAAACAAACTGAGCCACCTCGCGTTTCATGCCATACCACCAAACATGCTGTCTCAAGTCTCTATACATCTTGTTGGCCCCAGGATGCATAGAGTACTGAGAACGGTGCGCCTCCTAAAGAACCTCCTCCCGAAGTCCTCCGTTCGACACGCACAATCTAGTACCATGCCTCAACGACCCATCCCCTGCTATAGAGAACTCATCCAACAGTCCTGCCCGGACCTGCTCCCTGATGACCCTCAGAGTCTCATCCTCAAATTGAGCTGCCCTGACTCTGTCCATCAGCTCCGACTGCACCTAGAGACCCCACATCTGCGCCTCGAACCCAGGAACTATCACCTCTATGCCCAAACTCTCCAGATCTGCCAAAAGGTGACGATCCATCGTCAAACACATGGCTACGGGATACCTGCTCAAAGCATCCGCGACCACGTTAGCCTTCCCCGGATGGTACTGTAAGGATATATCAAAATCCTTCATCAGCTCTAACCATCGCCTCTGCCTCATATTTAGCTTCTTCTGGGTAAACACGTACTTCAAGCTCTTGTGATCTGTATAGATCTCAACTCGCTCTCCGTACAGATAGTGTTTCTACAGCTTCAAAGCAAAGATGACCGCTGCCAGCTCCAGATCGTGGATAGGGTAGTTCCTCTCATGAGGACGTAACTACCTAGATGCATAGGCAATCACCTTCCCGTACTGCTGAAGAACGTAACCCAAATCCCGTCCTGAAGCATCACTGTAGATCGTATAACCACCAGATCCAGATGGCAGCGTCAAGATAGGAGCTGAAGTCAACCTCGCCTTCAGCTCCTCGAAGGCGGCCTGGCACTCCTCGGACCAAACAAACTCCTCATCCTTCCTGGTAAGGCGGGTCATCGGCTGGGCAATCCTGGAAAAGTCCTGCACGAACCTCCGGTAATAACCTGCCAGACCCAGAAAACTCCGAACCTCTGCTACTGAGCTCGGCGTAGACCAGGACTCCACTGCAGAAATCTTCTTCGGATCCACTGAAATCCCCTCGCCAAAGACAACAAGGCCTAGGAACTCCACGCAATCCAAGAAGAACTCGCACTTGGACAGCTTTCCATACATCTGCTCCCTCCTGAGAGTGTCCAACACAATCCTCAGGTGCTCCTCGTGCTCCTCTGGTGTCTTCGAATAGATGAGGATGTCATCAATGAAGACTACCACGAACTTGTCAAGGTACTGATGAAATACCTTGTTCATCAAGTTCATGAATACCGCCGGGGCGTTGGTCAACCCAAACGGCATGACGGTATACTCATACTGGCCATAGCGAGTCCGAAAGGCAGTCTTCGAAATGTCATCCTACTTCACCTTCAGCTGATGGTACCCGGTACGCAAGTCGATCTTCGAGAACACCCTCGTCCCGTTCAACTGGTCGAACAAGTCATCAATCCTTGGAAAAGGATACTTGTTCTTGATGGTAAGGTTGTTGAGCGCCCTGTAGTCAATGCACAGACGTACCGTACCATCCTTCTTGGGGACAAAAAGAACTGGCATGGCCCAAGGTGAAGAACTAGATCGAATAAAGCCCTTGTCCTCCAGCTCGTCGACCTGTCTCTTCAGCTCCGCTAACTCGCTGTTGTTGATTCTATAGACGTGCTGGAAGATAGGCTCAGCGCCCGGTACTAGGTCTATAGAAAACTCAACATCACGATCTAGCGGCATCCTAGGCAGCTCCTCGGGAAAGACATCCAAGAACTCAGCAATGAGTGGATGTGGCAATACCGGCCCCGCCAACAATGCTCCGCAGAATCCATCTCCCTGCTCCGCTGCACCCCTGGTGAACTCATACTCCGGCTCTCCCGACGGCCTAAACAGAATCCTGCCCCCTCTGTAGTCGATGCTAGCGTGGTGCATGCTCAACCAGTCCATACCGAGTACCACATCGTAACTCAGAAGTGGAATTACGAGCAAACACGCACTCAGCTCCCGGCCTCTCAAAGAAACTCTCCGCCCCTTGCAAACATTATTAACCAGGATGATGCCATTCCCAGTCATAATCTTGCAAGTCCTACCAAGATACTCAGCAATGATATTGTGCCTAAGAGCAAAAGAAACAGACACAAAACTGTGCGTAGCACCAGAATCAAACAAGGCTAAAGCTGGAAAAGAATCGAACAGAATAGAACCTGCGACAACATCTGCAATAGGCTCCATCTCCTCGACTGTAAGAGCAAAGGTTCTACCCTGACCACCCCGCTGCTGGTGGTGCTGAACAAACCATTGCTGCTGGGTCGGAAGTGGACCCCTCGACTGCACTGCAGGTACTCTCGCCGGTGCCCTCTGAGCTGTACCAATAACACGAGGGTCACTGGACACTCCCTCAACTGATGGCCTAAGCCGCCGCAAAAGAGACACACTCCTAGCCTCTTTCGACAAACCTCCCAGACGTGACCAGGCTTCTTACAGAAGTGGCAAGGAGCCCCATGCTGTGCCTGCCTCGGCTGAGTGTGCTGCACCTGCTGAACCTGTGCTCTGGCCTGAACCTGTGGCTGGTGATGTTGGAAAGAACGATGCTGAAGCTGAGGGTTCTTAGCAGCCCCCCGCGCTGCTACTGGCCCCCGAAAACAACTCACGATCCCTCTTCGGCTTCAAGCCCCACTCTCTCTCCACCTTCCGAGCCTCCGCATAGACCTCTGCATATGTCGCATAGAAGAAAGGGATCAGGATCTTGATATCCCATGTCAATCCCTCCCGGAAGTGCTCTGCTCGGATCACTGGGTCGCTCACCATGTACTCAGCGTATCGGCTCAGCCGGCCGAACTCCGCCGCATACTCCTCCACAGTCATACCGCCCTGCTGCAGGTTCTGAAACTGCCGCACTAGGCCGATCTTGTCTGTGGGGGAAAAGAACTTCTCTCTGAACAGGGCTCGAAACTCAGCCTAAGTGTGGCCATCTTCTGCAAGAGTCGGCTCGTTTCGGAACCATGTCCGGGCAACATCTAACAACTGCAAGCCAACCGCCTCGACCTTCAGGTCGTCTGCCAGGCGGAGGCCCTCATCTGACGCTCGATATCCTCGAGCCAGTCATCAGCATATATAATGCCCTCGGTCCCCTTGAAATCCCTCGGACCCAGCTTCTTGAAAGCTTGGATGTCCCCGATCTTCTGCTGCTGCTGCACCTCCTCTATGGAGCCCCACGCTCCACCGTAGCCAGAGCCAACCTGTGTGCATCCTCCATACCCTGGCACATGGCCTCAGTCTGCCTCATTGAGCCTCGTGCTGGGCTCGCTGGGACTCCAACACCTGCTGAAAGAACGCGAGCATCTGCCCCATGTCTGTGGGCAGAGAAGCAACAGAGGAATAGCTCCTATCACCGACGGAGGAGTTCCCTGCTGAGGAGGAGGAAAGAATGCCCCTGACAACTCCCGTGTAGCCCCCGCACTGGGAAGAGCACCCGCAATGACCCCAGGGACAGTCATCGAGAGCGCTGGAGGAATACCCCCGAGGCCCCTACTGAAGTCCCATCTGCAGGGAAGTGACCGGAGCTGCCAGAGGTAGTAGACCTCTCCGTATCCCCGTGCTCCTCACCGGGAGAATGAGTCATAACCATCCTGGAGACAGATTGAAAAAGATATCAATATGACACATGAAGGATTATATCAAAGAGGACATCTAGAAAATAGTAAATCAATATCAAAGACGGTAAGCAAGATAAGCAAGGAAAAATCCTACTGTGATTGAGTACTCTTAGCCTACTACCTCCTATGTAACACAGGCTCATAGTCAACACTCTAAGACGAGTGCCGCTACGATATCGCACTAATTGCGACTTCAGGACCTGCATGGGCCACCACTAAAAACGTGTCACGACCCGCACCCGCTGTAAGGGCACGCGTGCGTAACAACGCCCAGCCCTCACCGTAAAAATGGCGTGAACGCTGTAGGTTTTCTACTCTAAACAACAGTTTACATATATATCAAAAACCTATCGAAATATGGTCAACTCCGAACGGAGGACAAGCAATGAATATATATGAGTGCTAATCACAACTCTAAGATAATAAAGTAAAGACTGAAAGATAAAGATAACATGACGATAAAATAACCTGTCAAGTCCAACACAAAGAATACAAGTCCAAGTCTCTAATACAATCCAAAATAATAACAGTCTCAAAAGTAGCTGGAGATAAGGTCCAGTACAAAGACCTACTCTAACTAAGCAATAGGTAAAGTCTCGTCAGGCGGAGCTAAGCCCTGCTGGACCAAGGTCTCCAAGTCTAAGCCCACTACGTCATCGGACCGTAGTAGGTACTGTAATCCCCCTTATCAGCATCTGTAATATTTTGTCAACATATCCATCAGGATGGAACGAGTACAATCTACTAACAACAGTTCACAAGATATGACAAATGCTATAAGACTGTAAATAGAGAGTATACAAGAAATCATGGAATGTACATGTGAGTATTATAACAAGGTAAGCTATAAATCTAGAGCTAGAACAAGACAAGTAAACTGATCATGGCATGTACAAGAATCAAGAATCATATATCTAGGTTGTGAGTACTAGCTACAATATGTGGCCGGCTTGGGAACTTGCACAAATAGTAACAGGCCTGGCTAACCATACGTGGGGTTATGATCAACTCACAATCAATAGGTGCACAATAGGCTTTGACCACATCTCTACACTAATACTCCCCGCCCCCGACTGGTAGAGTGGATCCAAGCAAGACACGTTATGACACAGGATTCTATGAGAAGGGAGCAAGTCTCCTCGAGAATCGGTTCCATATAGTGCACAAGAACTACAAAGGGGCTTGCACAAGATATACCAAGATAACGAGGAATAACATCTCATGTCGGGATCCATAAACCAATCGTGTGACCATTGTGTCGAGAACAAGCATATCTACACTAATTACATGAATTATAACAATCACGTAAATTGGAAAAGTGTCAGAGAATGTACTCGTCTGTAATATGATAAGATATGTCAACGGGATCCAATGCAGCGTCTCGAGGACCTATAGAGAACAAGACGTATCAATACTATGTTTAGAAAGTAAAGTCAAATCAAATTAAACCCTATTAAGTCATTCTAGGTCAAGACAAGTCTAGTTGGGTCAACCTTGTCATGGAAGAGTATTGGAATTCAACCCGTATCAAACTAGGTTGAAAGTTGACTTACAGTTGACTTTTGGTCAACGGTCAACTCTGGTCAACTCTAGGTCAACCCTAGGTCAACCCTAGGTCAATGGTGGCTAACAGTTGACTTTTGGTCAACTGTCCAAGTTTAATAGAATTTGGGACTAAATTGGGTAAAGTATTGACCCATAGTTGACTTTTAGTCCAAAAAGTCAACCGTGGTCAACCAAGGTCAAACTAGGTCTAGGCGACTATTTCTAATCATTACCAACCCTTACAACCCATATCCAAGTCTATCTTGGACTCCTAAATCCGTATCTTGGCCGTAGGCCAACATCCTAAATTTATCCTTTACAAGGTAAATTTTTAGCCTAGGTGAATACCAAGTTAGCCTACCTACGCTTGGTATTTCGACCCGTGCTCCCTAGGGTAGTAGGATACTAGCCTATACATTCTTACCTACTAAGATACCTAGTAGAGTGGACGTCTAGTCCATCTTACGGCTATTGCCGATATCTTGAATATCTCAAGATACGAAATGGTACGGCGCGATACCGTCATCCTACAACCCCGATTTCAACTCGGGCCTACCCGCAAAGTCTAATTTATATAATCTAGGTCTCCTCCAAGTTTCATCGCGTTCGACACTCGGAGCTCGATTTCACTCTCTAACTCGATCTCCCCTAAATTGATTTCCTATACTTCTACTTCTCATTCCTCTTCTAATTCTTCTCTCCTTCTAACGCTTCTTCCTTCTCCTAATTCTAATTCTTCTTATTTTTTTCCTTCTTCTTTCTTTCTTTCTCTCATCCTTTTCTAATCTTCTTCTAATTCCAAATCTCATTTCTCTCATTCCTTCCTATTCTAATTCTTCTTATTCTTATCTTCTTCTTAACTCTTCTTCAATCTTCTCCTTAATACATCTATCTAACTATCTAATTATCTATCTTTATATATATATATATATATATATATATATATATATATATATATATACATATATATCTACATGGGGGGTTTATAGGGGTTAATGGGGGGGGGGGGATTATGCTACTGCAGCTGCTGCCACTGCTGGAAATACTGCTGCTGCTGCTTGCCCTGCTATTGCTGTGCTGTGGCTCCTAGCTGCTACTGCTGCAGCTGCTCCTAGCTGCTACTACTGCCGTAGCTGCTACTGCTAATGCTGCTGCTGCAGTTGCTTATTCTTCTTCTTCTACTTCCTCCTCTACTTCTTCCTCCTCTACTGCTGCAGGAGCGCAGCTGCTACTCTCTCTCTCTCTCTCTCTCCTCTCTCTCCCCTCTCTCTCTCTCTATATATATATATATATATATATAGATATATTTATTATATATATATATATATA
>JANAVB010021599.1:2334810-2401009 GCA_029216955.1 Iris pallida
GAGCTACCCAATCGGAAAGATTTGCTTGAAGTGCCAAATTGGCGATCTCCAGTCAGAAGTAACCTGTTATGTCATAGATGCGGACACTTCCTACAACATCCTCTTGGGGCGCCCTTGGATACACGATTATATGATCGTGCCTTCCATGTTGTACCAGTGCTTCAAATATGTCAATAAATATGGCTTCGTGAGGACAGAATTTGCCGACATCGATCCCTTCAAAGGGATCGAATCCTACTACTCAGACTCCTTCCTATACGAGAAGTCGAAGAGGCACCTGGATGAAGATGTACAAGCTCGAACTGAGACAGCCTCAGGATCAGAAGAACCTCTGACGATCCACCTTCAAGCTCGCAAACCTGGCAAGTCCGCACCCCTTACGGTCGCTCTGCGTAAGGACGCAATCAGCCTCTCGGCACAAGAAGGGCAAATAATAATCTGGCTTCCAAGGTCCGACCAAGCGCCGAGACCCACAACGGTGCCACTGACAATCAGACTGCCTAGAGTCGGCCTGCCACAAACGGAGTAGCTCAATCCCTCTGACAAACCAATGACGATACGTCTTCCCAAGAAGAATCGTCACCCCGATGCAAAGTCTGGGGCTTCTAGCGAGCCAACAACTCCCCGCCCAGCATCGGGTACCAAACTGGGGGTCGCTAGTTTGCTAACAACTCCACGCTCGGCTCCACCAGCAGAACCCCTGACGATCAAGCTGTCCAGGCCATCCTCTAAGTCTTTATTTATACAGGTGGTGGCCGAAGAAGAACTGGAACTAGCCAAGTATGTAGCTGCTCACACTGATGTTCCATCCGCAGATGATGTAATCCCGTTAGAAAAGGTGACAAATGTTTACACCGCAAACCAGCTTACTCCAGTGGAAGACGCTTATCGCATAATCGAGGGAGGAAACCATCCAATCATCTTCGGTCGGAAGGACGATCCACAGCCCTTCACCATAGAGAAGGTCGATCTCGAATCAGATGCCGGGAGACTGTCTCTTTATCTGTATAGCCCCCAATCCAAATATTTCATGCAAAAATAGGGGTATGATCTGGAGACTACGCCAGGCTTAAACTACGGCACTGGTCGACGATTACCTTTAAAGCCGCCAGTCCCGGCTGGCAAACCACGGGACTACTACAGCAAGACCCGATATGGATTAGGGTATGTTACGCCCGCAACGACCCCTGAAAGTTCAGATGAGGAATGCGACTGGCATTCACATTCAACCGGGTCACCAACTTCTGATTCGGATACCAGCATCGGAGACGTATTCAGACAAGTCCTGTCAGTCAATATGGCATTCGACGATGCCTACGAAGAAGATGAAGACATTCCTGAAATCCTCGAGTTAGAGCCGTGGGCCCAACAGCTGAATACCTAAAGGAAAAAGCGGTTCGAACAGAGAGAACCTCCTACTGAAGATGAGGTTATACAGGTCTACCTTGGCAGCGAATCTTCTCCAAAACCAATCTTCGTTAGTAAAAGCCTGACAGACGAAGAGCGAGAATCGCTACTGGAACTTGTCAAAGAATATATCGACGTATTCGCCTGGAGCTATAAAGACATGCTAGGACTAAACCCCGAGGTTGCCCTTCACAAGCTCAACTTTCGGCCAGATGCAAAGCCGGTCAAACAACAACAGCGACGCTACCGCCCAGGCATCATAGATGCGATCGAAGCCGAAGTCAACAAACTGATAGCCAGTGGCTTCATTCGTGAGGAACAACATCCAGACTGGGTCACCAACATAGTTTCGGTCCTCAAGAAGAACGGGAAGATTCGAATCTGCATCGACTTCCGCAATCTGAACGAGGCATGTCCCAAAGATGAATTCCCCTCCCTATCACAGACATCATGATCGACAACACATGCGGCTTCGAACGCATGTCATTCAAGGATGGCTTCTCGGGGTACAACCAAATCAAGAAGTCTCCTGACGACGAAAAGCATACATCATTCCAAACACCGATTGGCACATACTGCTACACAGTTATGCCTTTCGGTTTAAAGAATGCTGGCACCACATATCAAAGAGACATGAGTATCATCTTCAGAGACCACTTGCGCAAGACTGTGGAATGCTATGTCGATGACATTGCCGTCAAGATTTGCTATAGGGGAGACCATCTGCAGGATCTGAGGACGGTATTCAACCTGATGCGAGCGCACAACCTGAAGATGAATCCCACAAAATCCTTCTTGGGCGTATCCAGCAGAAAATTCCTGGGTTTTATTATTAGTACCCAGGGAATTCATGTAGATCCAGAGAAGACGAAGGCAATTATGGAGATGGGGCCCCCGAGAAATCTTCGCGAACTCAAAGACCATCAAGGGAGGCTAGCTTACATCAGGCGGTTCATTTCTAACCTCTCCGGGCGATGTCGGCCATTCACCCATCTCATAAAGAAAGGCATCTCGTTCGTATGGGATGAATAATGCCAACGTGCCTTCGACAGCATCAAAGAATACTTGTCGAACCCACCAGTCCTGGTGGCCCCTGTTGCTGGGAAACCGTTCTTGCTATATGTACGAGCAATGGAGAATTCCCTCGGTGCTCTGCTGGCATAAAACAGTGATACGGGCCATGAACAAGCAATATATTACCTCAGCCGAATGATGATTGGGCCAGAGCACCGATACACCGCCGTAGAGAAGGAATGCCTCGCCCTGGTGTTCGCCATTCAAAAGACGCGACACTATGTCACAGGACAAACCATATATGTGATCTCACGAGTCAACCCTCTCAGGGTCCTCATGACTAAACTAGGAGCACTCAGCTCCCGCCTTGCCACATGGGCAATATTGCTATCCCCCTATCATATGGTCTTCGTCTCGTAAAAGGCTGTTAAAGGTCAAGCCCTGGCAGACTTTTTAGCAGCCTACCCAGGCTCGAAGTCGTCCAGAATATATGAAGGAATCCCAGATGAGGTCGCCGACTCGCATGTAACCTCTCACGATGATATATGGCGAATGTTCTTCGACGGTGCCTCAAGGACCGGACCTAAGGGCAACATCGTCGTCGGAGTCGGGGTGGTGTTGGTTTCTCCTTCCGGGTTGGTGATCAATCGCGCTTACTCCCTCATAGAGCCCTGCTCTAACAATGTGGCCGAGTACAACGCATTGGTCATTGGCCTCCAACTTGCAAGAGAGCTGGAGGTAGAATATCTTGAAGCATACGGCGATTCGCAGTTAATCGCCAATCAGATCCGGGGTTCATACGAAGTCCGCCATGAAGACATGATCCCCTATAACCAAATAGCGATCAACATTATTTTGTCATTTGAGGGATTCTTCATCGAACACGTTCCCAGACTCTAAAATATCGAAGCCGATGCCTTAGCTGGCCTTGCCGCTTCCCTAGCGGTTCTAAACTATGCTCATCAATCGGTGGATGTGATAGGCCATAAACTGGTCTGTCCCAAGAACAATGCTCAATTCGTGGCGAGTTATTCCGCTCAGACGATCGACGAAGCGCCAGACTGGAGACAACCATTCATAGACTTCGTAGTCTATGACATCCTGCCCGAGAACCCAAAGGAAGCCACTTCCATCAGAAGGCGTTCTCTCAGATTCTTCTACGATACAGAGACGAAAATGCTGTATCGCCGATCCTACGATGGATTATTACTGCGATGTTTGTCAAACGCAGAAGCCAAAGAAGCCGTATGCGAAGCTCATGACGGTGTCTGCAGGGCCCATCAGCCTGGCCCAAAATTGTAAGACCGTCTTTGCGGAATGGGCTACTACTGGCCCACGATGGTAGCAGATGCGATAGACTATGCAAGAAAGTACAAAGCCTGCCAAGTCCACGCGGACTTCATCCACCAGCCATCCGAATTTCTACATCCGACAGTGGCGTCCTGGCCATTCGAAGCATAGGGAATGGATATCATCGGTCCGATCGCTCTACCTTCTTCCCAAGGACATCGTTTCATACTCGCAATCACGGATTACTTCTCCAAATGGATGGAAGCTGTTCCGCTTACAGAAGTCAAAACTTCAAACATGATCAGCTTTCTCAAGCATCATGTCATCTATCGCTTTGGACTGCCCCGAAGGATCATCCACGACAATGGTCCGCAGTTTGCAAGCCATGCCTTCTATCTGTTCTGCGACAAGCACCGCATCCAGAATATTGCTTCAACGCCATACAATCCAGCAGCGAATGGGTTGGCAGAAGCATTCAACAAAACAATCATTAAACTTCTCAAGAAGTTCGTATCGTCCAACAAATGAGACTAGAACGAGAAGCTTGGTGAGTGCTTATGGGCGTACCGTACCACAGTCCGAACAGCCACCGGGAATACACCATTCTCCCTGGTGTACGGGAGTGAAGCAGATCTCCCATTGGAGACTCAAATCCCCTCGCTCCGCATCGCTCTCACTTACGAATTGACGATGGATGATAACTATCGTCGCCGGCTACAAGAGTTGGAGGCCTTAGATGAAAAATGCCTAATGGCTCAGCAACGGATCGAGCTATACCAAGCACGCATCTCCGGAGCCTTCAACAAGAAGGTTAAAATCAGAACATTCCAAGTGGGCGATCTCGTTCTGGCAGTTCGGAGGCCGATGGTCATGACTCACAAGACCGCCGGTACCGTTGAACTCATACTCCAAATTCTAGATTATTGAGTTATGTACCCGCTGGTACCGCTGAACTCACATTAACAATTCCAGATTATTGAGTCATGTACCCGCTGGTACCGCTGAACTCACATTCACAATTCTAGATTATTGAGTCATATACCCGCTGGTACCGCTGAACTCATACTCCAAATTCCAGATTATTGAGTTATGTACCCGCAGGTACCGCTGAACTCACATTCACAATCTCCCAGATTATCGAGTTATGTACCCGCAGGTGCCTCTGAACTCACACTCCGGTCACTCTTCCAGATAGTAAGTCATGTATGACTATACCTCTAAACTTTCTTCCTGAAAGAGCTCCTTCCTCATGATCCACTACCCGCACTCCCAGTGCACAAAAAGGGTAACAGATCCACAAATTTCCAAAATGACCATAACGATGTTACCTCTGAGTCGTTTCACTTCCGCCAAAAACAAATCACCCCTCTACATAGAACTTCCATGTCCTTATTACCTCTGAGTCGTTCTATGTACCCCCCTTTATTGAGTCCACTCCTGCCATGTCCTCATTACCTCTGAGTGGGAAGGCTCTGTCGAAGAAATCTTCATGCTTGCCATGTCCTCATTACCTCTGAGTAAGTATGTTGATTCCCTTTCGACTTATTATCCGTACCCACAACCGGAGTACGCCAAGGATAATAGGTCCACAAATATCCTCTGTTGAGTCCACTCCTGCCATGTCCTCATTACCTCTGAGTAGGAAGACTCCGCGGTAAAACCCTCATGCTTGCTATGTCCTCATTACCTCTGAGTAAGTATGTTGGTTCCCTTTCATCCTATTATCCATATCCTGAGCTAGGGTACGCCAAGGATAGTAGGCCCACAAATGCCCTTTGCTAAGTCTCTTAGTACAGGCCCGTCATTTCTTATCATGCCCGGGAGCCTAACTACTCCATGGTATTCTTTCTCCATCCCCAATCAAACTTGTTATCCGTACCTAAAACCAAGGTATGCCAAGGGTAACAGGTCCACAAACAAGTCCCTCCATGTGGGGCAAACATCACCATAACACCACAAGCACAACAAGCAGTACAAATAAAGGACAGGATAAAGCATACTCTTTTATTTGGAAGACGAAAGTACTACATATTCTAGGGACAACGTCCCACTTAAAGAAAAGTAGAAAGCAGAAACAAAAGAGAAAAAAATAGGGGTTGACTATGGTTCGGTATTACATAACTCCAAGAGGCGGTTCTTCACCAAGGCGGTCCCCCGTTCAAGCCGCTGCTTAGCTCGACGCTCAGCCTTCTGGAATAACTGCTCCGTATCATCCAAGCCCATGCGGCCCGAGCACCCTATACGGCTAGAGGAGTTTGTACATAGCCATGCTTCTTATTCAATGTATTTCAATTTTCTAAATTGAAAACTTTGAAGGGGGTCTTGTAGAAGCATGGAAAAGAATAAAGAAAGGTTCATGCGGCTCAGATAGCCCATGCGGCTCAGAGAGCCCATGCGATTCAGAGAGTCTATGCGGCTCATGCGTCTATGCGGCTCATGCGTCTATGCGGCTCAGATAAACCCAGAGCCTCGTGGCCTTCAACAGCTCTGCCCTTCGTCTTTTACGGCATTTAATGCCCTGACGGCTGACAGCTCTGACAAATGACAGCTCTGACATAAAGACGCAATAATGACTGGCATAAAGGCATGTTCCTAGGGAAGATGAGGAACTCTTTTCACAGTTGGCAGAATCCACGAAATTCCGAGGCATGCGGCTGCTGTATTTATGCGACCGACCACTTCATGCGGCCGTCCATCCCCATGTGGTTGCCCCCTTCATGCGGCCGCCCCCTTCATGCGGCCACCATCTTCATGCGGCTGCATCTTTTATGCGGCCACCCGTCAGCATACGGCTGCCTATCCTTATGCGGCTGTCCATCGGATGTTCATCACCATTCGGCTGCCCATCTTCATGCGGCTGTTCATCACCATGCGACTGCCCATCTTTATGCGGTCGTTCATCCTCATGTGGCCCACTCATATGCGGCTCGGCCAAGACGACCCAATGTAGGACACGTGGCACTTGTCACGACGATTGAGACACGTGGCAGTCGTATCTTCCTGGAATCAGATTTAATACAATCACCATAATTGCCCAGATCAAGTCAAATCGAGCAAATTGGACACGTGGCAGGCCATTACAAGTCTCGAATATTCATGACAATCAACATTTATTGCCTACAGAGATTTGATGCAATCTACATTAATTACATAGATTTGCTACAATCAGAATGAAGGGCCCAGATTAATTGGTCCTTAACCGCCGACATATCAAGGAGGAAATCATTGTAAACCCTAATGATTGCATCCCACTCCTATAAATAGCAAGGTGCCATTCCCTTGCAAAGAGGACCTTTTTTGGAGAAGAGCACCAGAGTACCTGAAGAGACTTAAAGAGAGAGAGCAAAGAGAGCATTTCTTCAACGCCAAGCAGATCTTTCCCGGAGCCAAGGCTGCATCCGATCATCCAAGGAGTAAGACAGAGCTGCCGTCGCTTTCCCGAGCCTCTACCGTCACCCCCCAGAATCTAAAATAAACAATTGTACTTAGATTGCTGTACCTAGGTTTTCGTCCCTAGGCTTTCTTTGTACAAGCGAGTTTGTATTGTGAAGTAAAAGTCCAGTCCTCCGATAATTGTTATGTTCCTTTATATTTCATGGCAAACAGACGCATATGCGAGGCTGGAGTTGCGCTCGCGCAAGACAAGAAGGTCGACATTATGTTTATCAGCATAACCATCAAGACACGATCATTTTTATCCAACATTCATTTCATCAAAATCCCAAGGGTGGCATCCATCGGAACAATAATATTTTGTACGATCGTCATTCCTCGAATCAGAGTACCCCCGAGTTATCGCATATCGATCTTTGATACACCTCAATACCATCGATGCTATACGTAACCTGACGATCTTTATTTACAACAAATTTTGAGTCATCCGACTAATGCTATCGTACGAACTGGATAATCTCCTCGACATTCAAGATCAAGTTCGATCATTATCACCCAAACCCGTTACATGTTCAATTCATTCAAATCCAAAATCACGTACATTCCTCCGACTATCTTAAGTCATCGAGCAATATATTTCCTCAAGTCGTACCGTTTTATGCTAGCTCAATCATCGAGCAACATCATCTATCCTAATTCTTTAAGTCATTGTGTAACTTCCAAAATCAATACTTTTCATACACGTTATCATCCAATCGTGCTAACTTTTCTCATAAGATTAATATCGTTTTTCCCGATCGAGTCATCCGTTCGTAAACCTTAACTTTTCTTTGATTCAATATATCTTTTTCCTTATCACTTGCATTTCATACTTGCGAAATTCAAATCTCGTGCCCGTTGTTTCTAGTCTGTTCGAACCAACTCGTCATAAACTTCAAGATTACAACTTACTCAATGATACTCGATCTAAGGCTTTGTATACATGTGACGCTTGCTGATAGACTCATTGGGACCCCGTATCCTCAATCGACTAACATCTCGAAGACTATCCCATACACCACTTAAGGATGAAGTCATTCAACAAATCCTCGAAACAAGTTATAAATCACTACCAATTATTTTAAAAATTTTCTCGAGCCATTCCTCAATAATCCAAGCATGATTTGCCCATGTCACATCGACGATAATATCGTTCGATAGCACTTCTATAGTCACCCCACATTCTATGAATCGAGTCTAACTCATTCTTGTTCGACACAATTTGTATCTCGTACGCGACTTTGCTAAGGTCGTCATGATTCTTGGTGTATATGCGTAGCCTGACTTAGCCAACCGTTCTTTACTTGAACTTTGGTTCAACCAAATTTTCTTTCGTAATACTTTCCAAAATATTTAGACTTATTATAAGGATATCCCGGGGGACATTTGAGAGAGAGCGTCAATATATCAATTACGATGACAACATCAGAGTTTGTGGAACCAACATCGAAGTTATAGAATTCAATCAGAGTCCAAGGACGTAAAGTCGTGCTCTGTTACCATTATGTCACGCCCCGCTCCCGTAGGAGCGATCGTCCTCACTAAGGCGTGGTGTCGCGTGATCCTAGATTATGCTCATGCAAGGCAGGTCCATAATGGCCGATTACAGGCTAAGCGACGGGGGTCGTCGCACAGAAGTCTCAAGCAGAAACATTGAATAGTCAGCAGCAGAAATTTGAAGCAAAATACAAGTCATGCAAAATACTCTTTTATTGATATTGAACAAAGATTACAATATGGGCACGAGGCCAAGTTACAAGTCTCTTAAGTGTACTTTTTTCTCATATTACAAGTTACTCTGCTATCTCTCATTTCTCAATACAAGGTTCAAGACGACGAGTGGCAGATTCTTTGGATTGACGATGTCTATACATTATGTCTCGTATAAGTTCTGACTCTATGCAGCCGTACGCCTCGAAATGCCAAAAAACTCTGTGCCTCGACGCATCCAAGCGAGCTCTGTGCCATCGGGCTTCTACCTGTGCCAGCATATAAAAACTTTATGGGTGTCAGTACTCAACTGTACTGTAGAGTGAGCTCCTCGCCCACCCATACAAAACCGACATGTTTATCTAGTTTATGCAGCTTAATCCCTTTTGATTATCTTTTTAGTCTTGCCTTAGGATCAATTTTAGGACAAAGATGCCTTGGTTTATACTTGGCAACACAACAACAGGGTCGTGCTATACTCTATTCGTGACTTCAATACATATTCGAGGCAATGCCTCACCAAGTAGAAACTTATGCAAACTCGATCGTGCCAAAACTTTTACTTGTTGTTATGTGTCTCTAGACCATTCTCGTGCCAACGACGTCAAGGGGACGACTCATGCTAGTCGTGCCAATAAACTTGATCGTGCATTAAGATCGAGGCCGTACCTCCCAAGGATCAACCAGACTTAACTAACTTGCCTTACGGCCCTTCCTGACTTAACTCGAGACTACTTGATGACGATGCCACATTCATGCCGAAGCACGTGTTCTTGCTATAGCCAAATCTTAGGCTCCAGAATGGTGTTGCAACTGCACACCTAACCTGTGTTGATTCAAGGTTAGCGCTTGCCATAATTACGCCTTGTTAACCCAACTCGTAACATGCTAGTACTCGACGCAATCCAAAGGCATACACGCGGATAGCCGCTCTTATGCCGACACATCTATAAGAGTGGTCACTAGCAATGTCAAGCTATAATGGATCTTTGCATACGGTGACCATTCGCGTGCGAGGTATGAGCTCCCACCGAATGACCCGTGGCCTATATTATAATGGTTCACTTCAATCGAGTCGTACCGTCGATGAATGTCATACAATATCTGCAATGACCATGCAAGACTAAACCCAATCTACCAAATCCTTCCTTAATCATGACCATACTTTCCAACTTTCTATCGAGACTCCCAAGTAGCGGGACCGATCTCGTGAACTTCCTTATCGAGACTCCCAAGTAGCGGGACCGATCTCGTGAACTTCCTTATTGAGACTCCCAAGTAGCAGGACCGATCTCGTGAACTTCCTTATCGAGACTCCCAAGTAGCAGGACCGATCTCAGCAACAACCAGTCGTGTGAACTTATATCCTTTGAAATCCAGGGAACGACTACTAACTAGTCTTCTATCTTAACTTGAACATAATGTGTTCCTTTGTCCGTGGCATGCTTTTCCATAAACCAATCGTGGCTCGTGCCTTAGACTGACTTGTTCTCTAGGCGACACTATCAAACAAGTCACATACTTTATATGATGAGCCTTGAGATCGTGGGACTATGTGACTTGACAACCACAGACAACAGGGGACAGTGCTTGCTATGACTTCGATAGCCCATCAAAATTCTTGTCTAACTTATTCGTACAACGACTTGATAAGCAGAGGCTATGCCAAGGCTTGCATCGAGAGAACGTTTCGTACACGCGTTCGACTTGAACAACCAAGTTCACTGGGTGCCTAGATTTATGCCACAAGCCATGCTCTACAACGTGCATTGTAACTTAACCCGTGGGGCGAGCGAGGCAATGCCAAGCCCTGGACTGTGGGACTGTGGATGCTTTATCAAGCATTCATGCGGGCAACACCTATGACTTAGGCTAAGTTCTTAACTTCGTGGTAACTTAAACCATCTTTCCTTTTCCCAAGCCACGTGACAAAGGATCGAGTATCATTTTAAAAGCACGCTGAGCAAACTTCTAAGCCGACCATGGGACCTTTTTCCATGTTCTAACACAATCTGACCCAAGTTGGGATTATTCCCTTAGCTATGTGGATGCATCTCTTTTATTATCAAGCCTACTTGTGCATTTGAAAACTTTCGTTTTATTAGTGTGAAGGCCAAGCTAAGGCAAGTTCACTGAAGCCACCCACCTGAGCGAGGGGTCGTCTCGACCGAGCGAGTCTTCAAGCAGCCGTTGTATGGCTAAGTCCGAACGTCGTCGTCGCTTCGATTCCTTCGATTGACTGAGCGGGACAGGGCACTACAACGGTATTGAGGTGTCGCCTTGTGACCTGACTGACGATGCTGTACTGCTGCACGGACTGCGGTAGAGGGCCAGGGCTATGGTTAGAATTTGGGCTTAGAGATTCGTGTTGACGTGTCCTACATGACACAGACACAGGAAAGACAATGTAGATGACAATCATGTCCGATGTGTGGGACACGATGGAATGACTGCATATATAATGATAAAACTAGTAAAAAGATGCCGAGGGTCGGACCCGAGGCCAGCATGGCTGACATGATGATGGTAGACACAAACACGATATACGATACAATGGTGTTGGTTGTTATGATGACAATTGATGTCATATGGAATAGGCTAGAAGAAAAACAAGGAGAATGTCCTCCTTATATAGGTAGAGCGGACAGTCAAAATCCTAGGTAGATAAGGATCAAGAACCCTAATAGATAGAATTTTAATTTAAATTAGATATAATACAAATAAAGACAATCCAATATTAATTATCCATTTAGATTAAATAGAGATTCAAATCAAAATTAATCTAATCCTAAATCAATAATTGATTCAAAATAGTATTATTTGACGATATCAATAATTTAAAAAAATATTTAGTGTCAAAAGTAGATTAATCAAATATTAACCTTAATTCATAATAGATCACAACAATAATTCAAAAGTACTAATTGATGATCATAACATTAACAATATTTACTATTATCAAAGTAGTGCAAATAATATCTAATAATCAAATAGAATATTTAAAACAACTAATCTAAATAAAATATTTGATCAATTTAATAATAATAAAAACTTATATATAAGGGATATCCAAATAACTAAAAGTAATATTAATATCCAAATAATTTAATCTAATCTCAATATAGGGTTTAAATTAAATAAAATTTAAAATCAGATTAGCCTAATCTTGACAATATTTGATTATAAAAATACTTTAAATTACTATTTAATATTATCAAAATAGTTTAAACAACATTTGATACTATCAGTAAATTTAAATAAATAAAATTTTAAAACTAGATAAAACTTATCCCAATCAAATAATTGATCCCACTAACAATCTTAATATTATTTAATATCATCAAAAAATAATTCAAATGCTATTTGCTGCTATAATAATTTAAAATATATTTACATACATCCAATAATTATGCTTTAAAATAAAAATATGTGTTGTTAAAAATATACGTATTTAAAAAAATTCTAAGACAAATTTTTCTAAAAATAAAAGTTAAATAACGTATAAAAATATTTTGAAAAGCTTGCAAAAATGAGATACAAAATTCTAGGGATATGTATATATTTATTTATCCGAAAAACTATATTAGTATATGGAGAAAACTAAAATCAATAACACATATACTATATATGTATATACACTCACTATATACCATAGTTATTCTAGTTAAGTAAAATAAAAATATATATGTAGAAATTTAGGGGGTTTACATGTACATCGATTAGCAGTAGCATACTAAAGTCCACCCAAAAATAGCCTGAAACCTATCCACATATACAAACCCAAACCAAACCAAAACTAGCCCACAAACTCTTAGACCATTCTAAAATAGACCAACTAAACTATGTCGAGCTCTGGGCGAACTCGGACCGAACTCGGTCGTCCCAAATTAAAAATATGGCTAATTGTGAAATCCCTGATTTTTTGGCTCAAACATTCAAAAAATTTAAATATTTTGGCCGAACCCTGTCTAAAAAAACCCTATAATAGATATGGTTTTTTTTTTCTTACTCACTCATCTCTTCTCAATCTTTCTATCCTTTAGCGAGTAAAACCGCCAGAGCCTAAACCTTCTCATCTCCAAGATCAACTCCTCAGCCTTTTAGTGCCATGTGCGATCTCAGTTTAGAAGTCTGTTAGAGTTGTAAGAGCTTGGCTCAATAAGTTTTCTCTCTAGTCTTGAAGTCGAGTATACAAGCTTGTGGTTGTAAAGAAGTGACAAGCCTTCGAATTAAAACTTACGATTCCCTATTGGTGATTATAGTGGATACAACTCTGAACAAGAGTTCTTCGGCCTGGACTAGTCCACCCAGAGAAAAACAAGGATAAAATTGCGGTGTTTGCGTTTGATTTCTCTTACCTTTACTACTTTATATATTTATCTTGCTTATACATAATATTACTGTTAGATGTTAACTGCCTTTACTTAGCACACACATTTTAATTGGATAGATTACTCCGTTACACTCTATTCATCCCTCCTCTAGAGTTGCCTTACGGTCCTACAACTCTTACTACCAGATGAACATTCTTAGAGATTTATGACAAATGTTGGATCTATCCACACCAACAATGATGAAGGCCAGTCAACAAATAGACCACCCCTATTTAACGATACCAACTACACATATCTAAAGACATGTATGGACTTTTATCTAAAATCTCTTAATTTTGATCTATGGTATATTATAATAGATGGACAAAAGTAGCCACCTAGAATAGTCGTGGATGGCAACCTTATAGATAAGCCAAATGATAAATCTCATTGTATTTCTACGTTGATTGGTTATTAATAGAGTTACATGTATCCCCTATTTGTTCTTTCGTATATTATTTGGTGTACTTCACTTACGTCATGTATATTATGTATCTTTCTATGTCCCTTTAAGGACCTTGTTTTCTTCTAGGTACTATTGAGCTCTATTTGTAGAATAGTTGTTGTTTTGTTTCTTCAAGATTCAGGTATTATTAGCATATACTATCATCATATTCTTCAGCAGTTCTATTTTGTCCTATATTATTTGTTGCTGTTGTTATAGCTTTAGTTTTGTAAGCCCTATCATTTTTATTGAGCATGTTCGAATCAATGTATTACTATTTGATCAACATGATCGCACTTGGTTTAGTCTTGATATTCGTATTCATATGGATTGAGTTATAGATTGTTAGAATAGCTATAGATAGTTGACCCGATTATAGACAATGTATAAATGTTCGGGTTGGGTCGGAGTCCAATTAAATACATAGCTGGTCATTGCCACTGGTCTAGTCATACATATTTTGGAACATAGATATGACATCGAGCGCTCGTATTATTTCGAGGAGTTTATCTCAACCATATATTCCTATCTTGGAATTTATTGAATTAATATGGAATCTAATATTCCCATGCTCATATGGAATCAAATGTAAGATTGAGCCTTCTCAACTTGAATCGATAATTAAAATTGACCTTGGAATTGACGAAATCA
Organism: Iris pallida; assembly: GCA_029216955.1. Lineage (NCBI taxonomy): Eukaryota > Viridiplantae > Streptophyta > Magnoliopsida > Asparagales > Iridaceae > Iris > Iris pallida. The sequence continues at coordinate 2,349,133 of JANAVB010021599.1, forward strand.
ACTAGATAAGAGAGAATCTAATGTGCCCTTACTAGTAAGGAATCAAATGTATGATTCAAGTCTCTCATCGTTCACTTATGGAATTAAATGTAACCTTTATTATAAGGAATCAAATGTATGGCACATGAAATCTAAGTGCTTTCCTTTTGTATGGAATCAAAAGTATACGATCGAGCCTTTTCACGGAATTAAATGTGGGATAGGTCATACTGATCCAATATACGAGGCATTGAATCAAATGAGCAATTGTGTATAGCTTGTTCTTGTTTTGGCATATGCTTGAGGATCTCCATGGGAGCCTTGTCCTCTCTCGAACATGGCCATCATAATTGAACATATGGCCAAGCCTCGCAACTTGTAATTGCGCAATCAAATATGACAAAGGGCACACAAAATCTCATGGACAAAGAAAGGAAAGACCCTATTTCTAACTCGAAGTGAGGTAAGACCTTGTGGTAACCCTAAAGTAGAAGTGCAACTCGGGTGGGATAAATCCGAGATCGATCGTGTAAACCCATTAATGGTTTAGGTTAGGGTTGAAGATACTCGGGTTCGGGCTCATGTTTTTGTTACTGTTTAGGGGCACGAGGACGTGGATACGTCCGGCGGTAGAACACTGTATAGGTATTCTATAGCATCTAGCATCTAAAAATACAAAATATATCATATTATCTCCGTACGGAGGAATAATATGACATATATAATTTACAACTCAATCACAAGATCTAAAATAAATAAAGCACGATGTTTGGAAATAAAGATAATAAAGACTGAATAGTAGCAAGTCATAATATAATTTAAGTCTAGAAGTCTAAGATAAATATATACATATCCTGAAATAATAACAAGTCTCAAACCCACATTCGGAACAATCTGATACAATATGAAATGCTAAAAATCTAAGCTACTACTAGGGCACTCTCTACTAAGCAGGATCCTCCTAAGACTTTTGCGTACCTCTCTCGCATATCCCCTGCTCATAGTACGTAGGACAACTGTGCTCTAAGCCATCTAAAAAATATATACAATCAGGATTGGAGCAAAGTACAACCCAAATAGCAGTTCCAATTAATTGACAAGTACTATAAAAATATAAATAATAATGTAATACTTGTTGAACAATTTATAAGAGACAAAGTACAAAAGAATAGACAAGTAGAAATAGGGAAATAGGCGTATGGAGAGAATATATGAAAATGTGAAGACATACAGATATGTAATAAAGGAAAAAAATATGTCATGCAATGTATACAACTAGCAAGTATAGAATAATCCAGGAAAGCTGTATCTAAAACTAGTGTTTTGAAATAACAAGTTGACATGTGAACGACTAGGAGATAATATCCGGCAAACCACACACGTTCGTGTATGGCCGCTATTATTCTAGTAAGACCATAGGATAGAAAGGGTATGTTCACACGTCTCCTAGGTATTTTTCCGTCCGACCAGTACACATGGATCCAGGTCCCGATACGAATTTTAATAATCCAGAATAGATACATTAGTCCAGTAATTCATTAGTCCAATGAAAATCATTAGACATGAAACTACGTATCTTGAGTCAAGGAATCCATACAATACCAATCTGTGTCTCCATCGTGTCAAAATCAAGTAGAGCACTAGTATAAATATGCATCATAGGAATTATCAAGAAATAGAAACTATTAGAGAATGTACTCGCCCGTCGTTCGTGTTTGCCATAAAAAAATCAAAGACAGGTATTACAGAACACTGAAATTGATTGCAAACTCGCTTGTACAAAAGAAAGCCTAGAAATAAATCCTAGGAAACAATCTAAGTACAATTGTTTAGTTTTGATTCTGGAGAGTGACGGTGGAGGCTCGAGAAAGTGCTATCAACTCTGCCTTACTCCGTGGACTATCTGATGCAGTCTTTAGCTCGTGAAGAAATTACTTTTTTCTTGAAGGTTGTCAGCCTTTTGCAGGGGTGTGGCACCCTGCTATTTATAATAGAATGTATGTTGAGCTGCATAGACGGCTTGCGGCCACGTGACTGATTAGCACGCGAAGACCCGCTCTTTGGCTGCCATCTGTTGATTTATTGGGATTTTGTTGCAGCAAATCTGGGTAGTTAAGGATTTGGTCAGATTGCCACATGTCCTGTTGCGGGGAGCTGTATAGTTTTCTCAGTCTTCGATCTGTATTTTGGCCGCATAAAGTTCATGTAGCTTGGATCACAGTTACTCTTGGCTGCATGAAGTTTGGAGATTTTAGGGGCCGCATAAGGTTCATGCGACTTAGATGACACTCTTCTGGCCGCATAAAGGCGTACAAATCCTACTTTCGGGTGACGTCTCACATCTTATCTTTTTTTGTCGAAGTATCAGAACTGTCATTTTTGTCCGTTTTGTCAGGACTTGTCAGCTTTATCAGTCGAACTGCTCCTCTTGGCCGCATATCTTCCTTCTGCAGCTGTTTGTCGATGGGCCACATATGTCATTGAACCAGTCATGCGACTTTCCTTCATGCGGACCTGTTTGGCCCAAAGTACCTATGCGGTAATTTATAATTCGCATGAACCCTATATTTTTCATGCATCTACAAGACCCCCTTCAATGTTTTCAAATTGCAAATTTGGAATACTTTGAATAAGATGCATGAAAATCTGTCAAGTCGCAGGGAGTCTTCAAGTCGTAGGAAGTTTTTCGAACTGCAGAGGGATCTTGAGTCACGGGGAAATCCTGAGCCGCAGAACAAATCTTGAGTCACAGGGATATATTGAGCCGTAGGGAGATCCCATCAGCCTGCCAGCTGTCTCTGCTGTATTTAATTTTCCTGATTAGGTTGTGGATCGATTTTCGAGATAAAGCCAACGGTTACTCGGGATAAAGTCTCCAAACGTCGAGATTATCTTTAATTATCTCGAAAACCGAAGAGACGCTCGACGGTTATTAGGGATAAAGTCCCCAAACGTCGTCCCTATCCTTAATGATTTCGAGAATCAAAGAGTCTCTTTTCAGTAACTCTATAAATATGAGTCATTCAGAGAGAGAGATTTTACTTTCTGCTATGGCTCCAAAAGCTTCTAGGCTGATTGGTGAGGGCGACCAAAGGGAAGAGACTTGCTTCTCTGTCGAGAGCAGCAGACTCTCCTTCCATTCATTTCGACATACAACCTCCTCTCAAGAGTAAGGATGGTGAGCAGACGATTGACTACAATTTTGAATGGCTATAGCACATATTTTCATGCGCGGGTCTGTCATATACTACCTCTGCTATAAGCCTGGTCGATGCATGCCCTTATCTCATCTAGACCACATGTGTTCTGTACGATAGGGCCGCATGGACTGAGCCGCATAACTGCTGTTCATTCGAACTTGAACCGCCTGAGTGCCTCAAGTTTGATCTGTATGAACATTTCATGACTGAGTCGCATAGGTGCCACATGAGCACTTTATGATCGGGCTGCATGACTACTATGTGGTTGGGCCGCGTGATTACCTCATGACTGATCCGTACGAGTATTGGGTCGCATGAGTTTTTTATGACTGAGCCGCATAAGCATCTCATAATTGAGCCGCATGATAATGACTGAGCCGTATAAATGCTGTATGAGTACTTCAAGAAGCCGACCTCATGATTTTGGGTTGTATGAGTTCTATTTTGGCTGGGGCGCATAACTGGCTAAGCCGCATAACAGAGTTCTTTGTTTCCTTGGTGCTAAATCCCCTTTATCCCTTATTTTTGTAGGGATCTGGCTAGCAAACTTCTTCAGGACCGGTATCGGTAATGGAGTAAAAATACAACATTATGTCGCCTACATCAGACAGCTCAAAACTCTCCATGCTTCGGAAGAGTTTTCCTCACGCCTTTTTGGCATACACATCAAACAACTCAGGACTTTTCATGCTTTGGAAGAGTTTTCCCTAGGTGGTAAGAAGGGCCTTTATACCTCGGAGAGTTAGACGGTGGTCAGGCATCGTTATGAATGTCCTGCCTTAACGGCTCTCCAAGTAGGCAAAACCACCATTAGGGACCATGTTTTGAAGGTATGGTCCTTTGGGGGAGCGGGGCTAAGGCATCCGCAATACGGAGGAGAGGATAGCATGATATATTTGCCCTCCTCCTGGCAGCTCCTTGGAGATTCAACAGCATTGTTTGATTCTCAGCAGTAAAACATGACTTCCTTCCAGGGCCACGAAACTGCTTGAAGACGAAGTACTGTCAAACCAAATTATGTATTGCCAGATTTTCCTTTCTTTGTTTTCTGCTGTCGATATAGTCCTATGAATGTAACTGATTTTAAATAAACAGGGTATGCTCACCCTATAATTTATCTGTGGTATTTTGTGGAGCTTGTACTAGAGGGCCTAATACAGCATTTGTATTTGATAAAGGACATCCCACTGGGGGATTTTTGTGGACCTATTGCCCTTTTGTGCATCTGAAAATGCGAGCAAATAAATTTGAATGATATTCTGTGGACCTACTACTCTCTAGTACACCGATGGTGCGAGTAATAGATTAGGATAACTTTTGTAGACTTATTACCCTTTTTGTGTACTGGCGATGCGAGTACGGATAATAAGTAGAGAGGAAACCAACATATTTACTCAGAGGTAATAAGGACGTGGTAAATATGGGTCAAAACAGAGCCTTCCTACTCAGAGGTAATGAGGACATGGTAGGAGTAGGCATAATAGGGGTACACAGAACAACTCAGAGGTGCTATTAACGTGGAAGTTCTATGCATTGGGTGATTTGTTTGTGATGGACGGGAAAACAACTCAGAGGTAATATGGACGTGGTTATTTTTCTCGTCGGGAGAACTTTGTTGACCTATTACCCTTTTTGTGCACTGATGGTGCGAGTAATAGATGAGGACAATTTTTATGGACCTACTACTCTTCCGCGCACCAGTGGTGCGGGTAATAGATTTTGAGGCAAATTCTTGGTGGAGAAAAGCTATGACCAGGAAGTTCATAGATACGATCAAGAGATGAGATATGAATTCATTCGGAGTAGTCAGAGAGTGAGTCCAGTGGTACCTGAGGGTACATAACTCAATAATCTAGGAGATTTGAAGTCAGAGTGTAAGTTCAGCGATATCAGAGGGTATATAACTCACAATCTGAGAGATAGTTTGAAGGTGTCGTTTAGACATAGTATTTCTTGAGGAACTTGTCGTTGATGGACATCATGAGCAGGTCTCCATTTTGTTTTACGAGACGGTACGCGCCGTTGGAGAACACGGTCTCGATGATGAATGGGCCCTCCCATTTAGGCTGGAATTTGTCGGGGGTCTTGTGAGTCATGACCATTGGTTTGCAAATGGCCAAGACAAGATCGTCGACTTGGAATATTCTCTGTTTGACTTTCTTGTTGAAAGCCCAAGAGATGCGCGCATGGTAGAACTCTATGCTTTGTTGAGCTTGTAAACGCTTCTCATCTAATGCTTTCAACTCTTGTAGCCGTCGGCGGTAGTTATCGTCCGTCGTTAACCGATAGGTAAGGGCCACTCGAAGTAAGGGGATCTGTATCTCAAATGGGAGGACTGCCTCGCTCCCGTAGACCAAGGAGAACGGTGTATTTCCTGTGGCCGTCCGAATTATCGTCCGATACGCCCATAAGCACTCACCAAGCTTTTTATTCCAGTCGTGTTTGTTTGCAGACACGAACTTTTTGAGGAGCTTGATTATGGTTTTGTTGAAAGCTTCTGCCAAATCGTTGGCCGATGGATTATATGCTATCGAGGCCATGTTCTGAATCCAATTCTTGTCACAAAATTGATAGAAAGCGTGGCTTGCAAACTGCGAACCATTATCGTGAATAATCCTCCGTGGCAGTCCAAAACGGTAGATGACGTGATATTTATGAAGCTAATCACGTTCGATGTCTTGACCTCTGCCAACGGAACAGCTTTCGCCCATTTGGAGAAGTAATCGGTGATTGCAAGTATGAACCGATGCCCTCTAGACGACGGCGGGGTGATTGGCCCAATGATGTCCATTTCCCATGCTTCGAATGGCCAAGAGGCCACGGTCAGATACAAGAATTTAGATGGCAGATGTATGAAATCTGTATGGATCTGGCAAGCCTTGCACTTTTTTGCATAATCAACTGTATCTACAACCATTATGGGCCAGTAATAACCCATCCGACGAAGACGATCTTGCAATTTTGGGCCAGGTTGGTGAGCCCCACAAGTACCGTCATGAGCTTCACGTAGGGCTTCTTTGGCTTCTGCATTTGATAGAAAATCTTAGTAGTAGCCCATTGTAGGATCATCGATATAACATTTTCGTCTCTGTATCGTAGAAGAATCTGAGGGAGCGTCTTCTGATTGAGGTTGCTTCCTTAACATTCTTTGGCATAATTCTATAGACCACATAGTCGATGAGCGAGGGTCTCTAGTCTTGTATGTCGTTGGTTATCTGGGCAGAGTAACTCATACCTAGTTAAAGATTATTCCTGGGGCAGACCAGTTAATGGCCTATTATGTCGACTAGATGATGAGTGTCATTTGGAAGCGCCAAGGAAGCGGCGAGACCTGCTATGACATCGGCTTCGATATTTTGAAGCCTAGGAACATGCTCTATAAAGAACCCCTCCAAGGTTGTAATGATGGCAATTGCTGTCTCATAATTGGGAATCAGGTCCTCGTTGCGAACCTCGTATGAACCTCGGATCTGGTTAACAACCAATTGTGAGTCACCATATGCTTCCAGGTGTCTGATCCCTACTTCTTTTGTGAGTTGGAGCCCGATAACTAGAGCATTATATTCGACTACATTGTTCGAACAGGGTACTGTAAGAGAATACGCCCGATTGACTACTTGTCCAGAGGAAGAAATTAATACCACCCCGACTCCAGCGACGATATCACCTTGTGGCCCCATTCTTGAAGCACCATCGAAGAACATTCGCCAAATAGCATCGTGCGAAGTCATGTTCGAGACGATGACTTCATCAGGAATTTTTTCATAAATTTTGGCTATTTTTGAGCCTGGATGGGCTGCTAAGAAGTCAGTCAGGGCTTGACCTTTGATAGCCTTTTGCAAAATAAAAACCATATCGTATGGGGATAATAGTATCACCCAGGTGGCCAGACGAGAACTGAGTGCGCCTGGCTTGGTCATGAGAACCCTGAGAGGATTAACTCGTGAAACAACATGGATGGTCTGCCCTGTCACATAGTGTCGTATTTTCTGAATGGCGAACACTAGAGCAAGGCACTCCTTCTCCACGGCGGTGTACCTATGTTTCGGTCCTACCATCATCCGACTGAGATAGTAAATAACTTGTTCATGTCCCGCGTTATTATTCTGTGCTAGCAGAGCACCGAGGGAGTATTTCATTGCCCGTACATAGAGCTTGAAGGGCTTTCCGGCGACCGGGGCTACCAGAACTGACGGATTCATCAGGTACTCCTTAATATCATCGAAGACACGCTGACATTCCTTGTTCCATACAAAAGAGACACCTTTTCTCATGAGTTAAGAGAAGGGTTGACATTACCCTGAGAGGTTAGATATAAACCTCCTAGGCTAGTCTTCCCTGAAGGCTGCAGAGTTTACGGAGGTTCCTTGGTGGATTCATCTCCATGATTGCTTTTGTTTTGTCGGGATCTATGTGAATGCCCCAGGAAGTAATGATGAAGCCCAAGAACTTTCCGCTGGACACCCCCAGAAAAGACTTGGTAGGATTCATCTTCAGGTTGTGTGCCCACATAAGGTCGAACATTGTTCTCAAATCATGTAAGTGATCATTTTCGGAGCGACTTTTGATGGCGATGTCGTCAATGTAACACTCCACCGTCTTACGCAAATGATCTCTGAAGATTACACTCATAGCCCGTTGATATGTAGCACCGGCGTTCTTTAGGCCAAAGGGCATGACCGTATAACAATATATACCGATCGGCATTCGGAATGATGTATGCTTCTCATCATCAAGAGACATCTTGATTTGATTGTATCCTGAAAAGCCATCCATAAAGGATATACGCTCGAAGCCACACGTATTATCAATCATTATATCGGTGATTGGAAGAGGAAATTCATCCTTAGGGTATGCCGCATTCAGATTACGAAAATCAATACAGATTCAAATTTTCTTATTCTTTTTTATGACTAGCACTACGTTGGCTATCCAGTCTTGGTGCTGCTCTTCACGAATGAAACCGCTAGCTATAAGCTTGTTCACTTCCGCTTCGATGAAATTTATAATGTTTGGACGAAATTGTCGCTGCTGTTGCTTGAATGGTTTTGCGTCCGGATAAATGTTGAGCTTATGGAGTGTAATCTCAGGGTTTAGCCCTGGCATGTCTTCATAGCTGGAAGCAAAGACGTCGATGTATTCTCTGACGAGTTGTAACAACGACTTCCGTTCGTCGTCTGTCAGACTTTTACTGACGAAGATTAGCTTTGGAGAGGATTCATCATCAAGGTTAACTTGCATAACCTCATCTTTAGTGGAAGGATCACGAAGTTCAAAGCATTTCTCCTATTATGCATCTAGTTGCTGGACCCACGGCTCCAACTCAAGTGGTTCAAGTAGGTCTTCGTCTTCCTCTTTGATATCAGCGGATGTCATATTGGCAGATAATGTATGTCTGAATATATCTCCAATACTGCTATTGGAGTCATAAATGGGTGACTCGGACGAATGAGAGTGCCACTCGCATTCTTCATCAGAACTTTCAGACGTTGTTGGTGGAGTAACATACCTGAGGCCGCGTCTGGATTTGTGACAATGAGCCTGAGGTTTCCCTGCCGGTGCTGGCGGCTGTAGAGGCAATCGTCGACCACTGCCATAATTTAGACCCGGGGTAGCCTCCATGTCGTACCCCTGCTTTTGCGTGAAGTATTTGGCTTGAGTACTATACAAGTAGAGTGGTAGTCTTCCAGCGTCGGGTCCGAGGTCGGACTCTTGTGGCGTGAAAGATTGAGGACCTTCTTTTCGGCCAAAGATGATTGTGTGATCCCATCCTCTTCTGTCTGGGACCGGAAAGTAAGCACCTTTTATAGGAGCAAGTCGATTTAGGGTATGACGATTGTCACCCATGTGTGCAGGCTAACGTCTAGACAGTCCCGTACGGCATACGTTAGATTAGGCTTATCATACTCAGAATAGTCTAACGGCAGCCTCTTATTGATGAAATAAGGAATTTTATCCACAGGAATTACATCATCAGGACAAGGGCTATCCACCTGTGTAACCACATATTTGGCGAGTTTTTTGTCCTCCTTGGCTACCCCCTGCGAGCTTAGAGGTCGGGATGCTGTCCTGGGCAACTTGACCACCAAGGATTCCGCTCGAGGTATTGATTTATCTGAGAGTGTTGGATCGACACTTGGCTGCTGGCTCGTCTTGAAAAGACGGATGACAATGGGCTCAGCAAGGGACTTTGTGTCTTCCGGTCGCCTTGGAGTAGATTTTGGCAATCGGATTACCATCGGTGTTACAGAGGGCCTTACATCTTCCTGTTGCCTTTGATTAGACTTTGGTAACCGGATCACCATTGGTCCTATGACAGGTTTTGGCTCCTGGCTGGATCTCGGGAGACGGATGACCATTGGTTCCAACTGCGTAGATGTGGAAGGAGAACCGAGCACCTCTTTATGCAAGGTTGCTACAAGGGGTGCGGCCCTGTCCGGTTTGCGGGCTTGGAGACGAATTCTCAAGGGTTCTTCTGGCCCTGTGATGGCTTCCAACTCGTCAGTTATATGTTTTCTGGATTCATCATATAGACAAGCCTCCGAAGAGTAATAAGATTCAACCCCTTTGAAGGGATCAATGTCGACGAATTCAGTCTACACGGAACCGTGCTTACTGACATACTTGAAACACTGGTGAAGGGTGGATGGCACGATTATATAGTCATGTATCTACGGATGTCCCAGGAGGATGTTGTAGGAGGTGTCTGCATCTATGACGTAGCAGGTAACTTTCGTCTTTAAGTCACCAATCTGGCACTTCAACCGGATCTTCCCTAGGGGATAGCTTCTTCCCGAGTTAAAACCGCTAATAAAAGTGTTAGTTGCTGCTAGCCGATGCATAGGGATGCTAACAAGTTGGAGCAGGCTTTTTGGGATGATGCTTATTGACGAGCCAGGGGCGATATGCATCCGATCCACCTTGATGTCGCCTATGTATCCAGTGTAGTATAAGGGACGATCATGCAAATTGGACTTGATCAACATATCCTGAGGAGTAAATATGATGTTGGGTATTGCATCTGTGCTATCGCCATCCTGTAAATCTGCTGGCGGGTCTTCCCCTGGTGGCTTGACTTGGGCTAAGTAGGCGTCAGCATTCTGGATTGCTTCGTTTAATACGACACGAAGATCCTTGGAGAGCCTTAGGAGCTCGTATAACGACACGTTTGCTGGCGTATTAGCCAATTGCGCTAATATGTCGAAGTTGTAAGGTCTCTCAGTCCCTGAGGTGTATAATTGCGGAGTGGCCTGTCGAAGCGGGTCTCCTTTGTCTTGGACTTATCCGCTAATAGAGGCTGAGATGACCTTGGAACATCATAGGGAGGCAACATTGTCGGCTGAGGATCTTCGACTGAATTATCCCGTACGGGCTGGACTTGTGCTCCAGACCAGGTAACAACGACTGCAGCTTCCTCAGCCTCGGCTGAAATTGTATGGCAGGATTTAGACTTCCTGCCCTTTTTCTGGCTGGTAGGAGATGACACCCCCTGGGTAACTTCGGGCACCAAGTCTGGATGCACCCATATTATCTCTCCTTGCGATATGGTAAGAGGTACCAATCCAGATATTTGGCTCCAGACGGGTAGAAGATTAGTAACTTCCATCGTTTCCCGAGGGACAAGTATGACCCCATCTGGAGTGCTTGTTGAAGGGAAGTCACCGAACTGAATAGACACCATGTTTTCCGCCATGGTAACCTCTTTAAAGTCTATCGACAGAGCTTTGGAGTCGATAAGACTCTGAATGTACCGCTTCAATTGGAAACAATCATGAGTGGCATGATGGACATAGCGGTGGAAGTGACAATACTTTGGGTCCTTCTTTTCTGCTGCTCGGGGCTCGCACCTTGGTGGAGGGAGCTGGATCCTACTCCCTTGCAAGAGCATATCGAAGATAGGTTTGACATGACTATCTTCAAATGAGTAATTGACCTTGGGCCACGAACCTTCCGTCTATTTTTGTTCGAGCTTCTGAGTCGCATCTGTGACCATGGCCAGTTTGCCCTTATTGTCCCGGTTGGTGGTGGCACCACTGTTGCTGTTACTGGAGGTGGATCCAGGACGTTTGCCCTTATTTTCTCCTTCTGGGATGTGTAATACCAGCTGGCAAGCCTTCTTCAATTTTACCTCTGCATTGGTAGCACATATGATGAAGGTCGTCCAATCCCTGAACTGATCGTCACCCATCCAAAGGCTAATTGCAGGGAGCAGCTTCTTTTAGCAGATTTCAATCAAGGAGCTCTCGGGATTGCCGTGGGGCAATCTCATGGCGGTTTGGCAGAACCGCTCGATGTAGTTCCTCGTTAGCTCCCTTTTTCCTTGAACGACGTCCATGGGAGACGATATCGTTACGTCATGCCCCACTTCATAAAATCTTTCTAGGAACATGTGTTTGAAGTCGTCAATAGAGTGATGCAGTTGTCGGAAAGATTGTGGTACCAGTCGAACACGATACCCTCCAATGCCCCGATGAATAATTACGTGAGAAAGGCGTCACTATGCGGTAAATGGTCGGTTATGACCTCAAAGTAAGTCATGTACCGACTAGCAGAGGTCTTCCCATCATAAGAATTAATATGGAACGGCTTGTACCATGGTGGATGTAACTCCACTTCCCGGTTTTTTTAAAATAAATAATTAGATTGATATTATTAGCTTTAAACAATAAATTAGTTTAATTAATAAAATTTTGGAAGATATATTTTTGGAGGGAATTTATTTTGGGCTACTTTTTAAATTTGAAAAGTTGTTGTAACAGCTTTGGGCCCCATGTGAATTCTTAACTGATTTTTTATCCATTTTTGAATTAATGAAAAGGGGGATGGGGTTTTTGTAAAAATCATTAGAGTGGAGGGATCAATTTAGGAATAAGGAAAAGGGGGAGGGGCTAAGTGAGAAACTTCCTAGTGTGGAGGGACTAAATCGAAAAAGGGGGGTGGCTGGTGTATTAATGCTGCGGTTTGGAGAGAGATTTCATTCAGTTATATTTTTCTTTCTTCAGTTTAATTTTTCCCTTTGAGTTCCTCTCTTCCCCGAGAGCTCGGTGCGACGACGAACCCGACGGCTGCGACGACGATCCTGGCGGCGACGGCGACGACTCCGACCGCAAAGGCAGGAGAGATATAGCAAAGGTGATGAAGGCGGTGGCGTATCCCTGTTTCTGCAGTGACTGAACCAGTCGGACCACCCATTGCCGGTGCAGCACAGCTCAGAGTGTCCCCGACGATCACCGTAAGCACAGTTTCGTTGACCTGTTCTTCCTCTCATAATTTTCTGATTCGATCCTTCTCATCTCGAATTTATTTATTGTTTCGATCAACTTCAGATCCAGAGTCAGATCCAGAGTTCGTAGTTGTCTCAATCTGCAATTTCGGACGAATTGAGAAATCCAGATCACCTCGGATCCATCCACTGGTAAGATCGATCTATCCATTTGAATCCTGTGGGTTATGACTGTCTGTGTTCTGTTTTCTTCTGGCCGTATGAATTATTTCGGAATTGATGTATATTTTTGGGTTGATTCAGATTGGGAATTGTTAGCAGCTTGATTTTGTATATATGAAATTTTTGTGGCTCAATTATTCCTAGTTTAATGACGTTTGTCTCAAACAACGTTGCATTAAAACTGTTTGGTTTTATGTCCAAACAGAGTCCTGATTTCCAAATTCTTCTCCGAGACTCGTGTCCGACTCATCGTAGCAGCACGTTTGGGATCTGCTTCTTCCTGCAGGTATACACTATTTTGTAATTTATATTTTTGCTCTAGTACAGTATTTAAGTGTTCGGCCAAGATTAGAGTAAGGGTAGCAGCTCGTTCGTGTTTCGCTTGTTCGTGTCCCGCTTGTTCGTGTCCAGGACCGATCATGTCAGGGAAGGGGAATCCGACAGTTGCAGATTGATTTATGGGGTGTCGGCTAGTGTCCAGATTGTGTCCGGGTGGTTGGTGTGTACCGTTGTGTAGCTGTTGGATTGCTATGTTGAGGGACTGTTGATTTGGTTTTGCATTATGAGTCATTTTGTATTATAAGTCATTTTGATTTCATATGTATTATAAGTCATTCTTGTTAATTCTTACTTATATCTGCATCTGGGAGTAGTGAATTTTGCTAAATTTAAGTAGCCCTTAGGCTACAGTACTTCTGAAAGTTTGGTTGTCCATTTCTTTGAGGATGTGCTGGATTTGAATTAAACTCTTAGTGCTGATTATTCAACTGGGATTGGGAGACTTGAGTTTATATTTGTTTGTCATTCTTTTCTGTTGGCAGTGAGCTGGGATTAGGAGACTTGAGTTTATATTTATTTGTCATTCTTTCCTGTTGGCAGTGAGCTGGGATTGGGAGACTTGAGTTCATATTTTAATTGTAATATTGGGTGACCATTGGCAGGGAGACTGGGGGCTTTTAGTCCATTTGTTGCATTATTTTATGTGTAATAAATTATGATGTTGGAATGAGTATATAGCAAGACTTAGACTAATCCTTGGGAATTTTAGATGCTGGAATGGTAGGATTTGATTTTATGTCTTATTACCATTGAGAGTATTAAGCCATTCATAGAAATTCTGCTAATAGTATACTGAATTAAAATATAGTTTTCCAAAAGCAAATATTATCTTATTTAGATATTGTCAATAGGATAAATGTCCTTATTAATATTATTACTTAATTAGCATTGTAGGACTTGATGACTTACCAATAAGTGTATGTTATCTAATATAAGATTATTTAAGCTAAGGGCTATTATCTCCTAAGAGATTTAATTAGAATTATTATAAAGTAGAACTACAATACCAATTTAGAGATTATGTTAGTTCATAACCAACTTGTACAAATTATAAATACAGGAAGACATCCAGTTCCTGATTACCAGTACTTTCCGGAGCCAGGAAAGTACTTTCTATGGTTTTGTACATTTACATTATTGTACCCTTTCTTGTGACACGTCATGGCACGATATTCATGTACTCCTGTATTCCTGTACCCTTTCTCTTGTACCTATTAGTGTCGAGTGGGGAAATACACTAGCCATGTGACCAATCCCGGTTACTATATATTCCTATACCTAGCTTAGGCCTCGCACTGTGCACGCGGGTCCTAAGTCGTACCATATTCATGTACTCCTGTGCATGCTCCTGTACTCACCCCAGCCGGTCACATGGACTAGATGTATTTCAATATTGTGCACTTATCATGTCTGGTACTACAGGATTTTAGTCTCATTTATGTACATTATATTTCATATACTTTACATGTTCCTGTACTTTACATTCATGTACTATAGTTCCTGTACTCATTTTCTGTACTTTACATTCATGTACTATATCTCCTGTACTCAGTTCCTGCACTACTTTCCTGTATTTACCTGTTCATTCCTGTATTTCATTTCCTGTACTCTTGTACCCATTTCATGTTCATGTTTCATTACCTAGAACTGTACTTTGCTCCGCTCCTGAATAGGATATGTTACAGGTATGCTTGCAGGACATTGATCTACTCTACGGGCCAGAGCCCAGGATTTAGCTGAGCAGGATGAGGCTTAGCTTGAGGTTTCAGGTTTAGATTACTTAGCTTTACTTTGAGATATTGACTTTAGAGTTCATAGCACTTTTCATTTCTGTTGATTCTGGTACATTATGATATCTGGATTTGTGGATTATGGTGATCATTCTAGGATACGTTTTTAGATGCTGTGATTCTATACTTTTATGTTTATCTGGTTAGTTTTCCCTAGCTTGGTACAGCTTACTTTATTGTGTGTACCAATGAAGGCTGGGCGTGTCCGACTCGTGTCCGATTATTCGGAAGCGGGTCGTAACATGTTTTTAGTGGTGGCCCATGCAGGTCTATCCTAATGGTACCTAGGTATTAGAGTACTATTGGGGGACTTGATTACACTTGGGAAACTTGATTACAGCATAGGAAAATCGAGAAATAATGGTATATCAGGTATATTGATATTCTATAAACACTTGTTGTATTTAGGTCTAGATTATTTTAACAGTTTTCTGTTTTTCAGATAGTTCAGAAGCACGCGACACCAGAACTGTTGATCCACCTACACTTGAAGGTTTCGAGATTCCACTACCTTCTATCACACTACTATCCCCATGGGTAGTACGTAGTTGACGGAGATGTTTGAAGAGTCCCTTGACAACCAGAGGGAGCAGGCCATCCTTTCCAAGTCAGACTTGTTGATGCACTCTCCGAGCCAGGAAGGACTTCTGATTTCCAGACTCTCAGACTTTTGGACTTCTCCGACACTGAGCGCATATCTTGCACCGAGTAGCAGATCGAGAACCTGGAGTAGCCACTGAAAATCATCCTAGTCCCTGAGGACCCGACTTCTCTGGAGATTGCTGCCACCAGCCAGAAGATCCAGAATATAGCACTGACAATAGAATGAGACCTGAAGCTGATGCTTATGAAAGACATGAAGACTTATGACGGAGATAGCAGCTACTATGGATCCGTAAAGCATCGTAACACTCAGCCGACGTTTCTTCGGTCACACCACCAGTCGTATCATCGGGAGCAGGTCTCAATAGCCAGCACGCCAGCAGACGTATATTTCTATTAGAGGTTTTGTGCTTCAGCTCCAGCAGGAGATCCAGACTCAGATTCAGACGACGACCACTTACAATTTCTTTCATCGTCAGGACATCACCACAAAGAGTGCCACGAAAGACGGAGACTACGCTCGTACTGCGGATCGCCTACTCACCAATTCAAAGATTGTCCGGAGACCGTTGATCGCACTGTCCAAGGACAAGCACGAGGAGCACCAGTATCACAGAAGAAGGACCCGCCTCTCTAAGATTCAATAATCATATGGAGCACTACCGCAAGGACCAGTCTACGATAGAACAGTTGAAGAAATTGAAGTTATTCCAGTTCCAGAGGAATATTGAAGATAGACTGAAGACAGAAGATTTCTTTTGCATGGTTGGAAAATCATGTATCTTGATTCGCAATCCATCCAGCCTTCCCTTAAATTCCTTAAAGCACCTAGATCAATTCTTAAAACTTCTTGTTTGAAACATTTGTTGATGTCGAAACTTACTTCGAGATATCGTTTCCTATTTCGATAAACTTGTTTCAGATCCCCAAATCGATAATTGTTTGAAATTCATAATTGATACCGTTTGCATATTCATCATTCCTAACCTTGTTTCCTAGTGATGGCTCCTATTTGCAAATTTTTGTTCTTTATCAAACTTTGTGTTAATGGATACTTAATCGTTTCTCGAGATTTCATTTCGAAATGTTGTTCCTCATTCGAAACTTGTTTAAAGCTCCGTCCTATGTAGACATTATTGCAAATACCTTTGAGGGTTTTGAAGATTTCGTTTCCTATTCGAGACTTGTTTCCTCATTCATGACTTTGATTTTCTAGTCGAGAGTTGTTGGTCCACTATTTTTGTTTCGATGTTGTCTCCTATCCAAGATTTTGCTTGTTTCATGGATACTTGTTCCTACTCGTTTATTGATATTCTGTTTGCTAATCGGACTTGTACTATTCCAGAATTATTCCTACTTGAAATATTATTCTGAAACCTTGTTTGAACCTTCGCTTCTATTGATGCTCGTTTGAGATTCTATTTCCTATTCTTGGCTTTATTCGGGACTTGTTCTCTATTTTACTATTTTGTTTCTATTGAGATTCGCTTGTTTCATGTTTACAATCCAATATCTTGTCTCCTATTATAACCTGTTTTATAGTCACTATTCTAAACCTTGTTTTCTCGTCAATATTTTCTAGCGAGATTTTATTTTCTAATCACGACCTTGTTGATATTGGTTCTCTAATTAAGGCCTTGTATCCTATGGAAGGTTGTTTTTCCTTCGAAACTTTGTCTGAGGTTTTATTGTTAATTAAGATGTTGTTAAACCTTGTTTTCAGTACGGAATTTTATTTCTTATTTTGAAACTTGTCTCCTGTCTAATACCTTGCCTCAGTTCATTCTTCGAGACTCTGTTATCCCTTCAGAATAATGTCCCGTATATGGAATCTTGTTACCATTTCAGATATCAGTTGGAATTCCGTTATAATTTGAAACTTCGCTCCCTGTCTGAAATTTTAAATCTTCCTGGTTGCCCTCTTATACTCACCGATGGGATCCCTTGTCGTCTCTTAGTACCTAATAAATCCTTGTATTCTAACAGTCAGGTAACTTCACTATTTTCGTGACTTGGACTACTGAAACTCATTTTGAACTCCTTGAAACTCTTTTGAAATTCCTAGGGATAAAGTCGAGAGGCTATTCGATGACCTACTATGGCATGACAGTTGTGCGCTGCAGCCATTAGCTGGATTATGGAGACTAAGGGTTCACTGTAGCCAGTAGCGTACTGGCGAGGCAGGAACTTTAAAGTTGAAGTGATTTCAGACAATCATAGTTTTCAAGTACTGTCGATACTTGTCATATTCTTCATACCTTGATCGCTTGGGTTGCTTCGTCAATGATTGTTGAAAAATGGATAAGGTTGACAGAATATTCGGTGACATATTGTTATTTGAGTCACGGAGCCGAAAGTCCACTGCAGTCAGATATATACTGGCGGGGTAGGGATTCTAAGCAAGGTGATTTCAAATACCTATATGTTCTTGGGTATCATGGAAATTATATCCCTTTTTCATATGATTATTAGATTTCGAGAATCACAAATCCTTGCACGTTCATCCTGATTTGATATTGTATCTTCTGAGTATTGCGTACGTCTCCTCAATCAAACCTTGCTAAATTTTCTTTCTAGCATTTTATCGTTAGATCATTGAATTCATCAAAATTGTATATTATCAGATTGTGATTCTGTACTTCGTTTGTGACTTGTCTAAATTTCGATCTTAAGTCATGTCTATCTGACCATGATTTCCTATCTTGTTCTAATCTACCTGTGTTAGACTATCGATTTTTGATCGTACCTAATAATTGTGTCTTCATGATTTTGCTCCTCTAAGATGTAATTGAACTTCATTCCATTCGTGCCTATTTAATCCTTGATCGGAGGGAGAAGTGTCTGCGGAACCAGACTATTCCACTTGTCCGCGTCATGTGGAGACATCACTCTTCAGGAAAGTCCACATAGGAGCGTGAGGACGAGATGCGGGAGCGCTATCCCACTCTGTTTGATTGATTGGATTGTACTCTATTTTTATGGAATTCTATTTTCAATAAATGACTGGTGTTTGGACCCTTGTGAATTGCTGAGATTGTTTTTTTGGTCCTTTGAATTTTGAGGACGAAATTTTTTAAGGGAGGGAGATTTGTAACTCCACTTCCCGGTTTTTTTAAATAAATAATTAGATTGATATTATTAGCTTTAAATAATAAATTAGTTTAATTAATAAAATTTTGGATGATATATTTTTTGAGGGAATTTATTTTGGGCTACTTTTCAAATTTTAAAAGTTGTTGTAACAACTTTGGGCCCCATGTGAATTCTTAACTGATTTTTTATCCATTCTTGAATTAATGAAAAGGGGGAAGGAATTTTTGTAAAAATCATTAGAGTGGAGGGATCAATTTAGGAATAAGGAAAAGGGGGAGGGGCTAAGTGAGAAACTTCCTAGAGTGGAGGGACTAAATCGAAAAAGGGGGGTGGCTGGTGTATTAATGCTGCGGTTTGGAGAGAGATTTTATTCAGTTATATTTTTCTTTCTTCAGTTTAATTTTTCCCTTTGAGTTCCTCTCTTCCCCGAGAGCTCGGTGCGACGACGAACCCGACGGCTGCAACGACGATCCTGGCGGCGACGGCGACGACTCCGACCGCAAAGACAGGAGAGATATAGTAAAGGTGATGAAGGCGGTGGCGCATCCCTGTTTCCGTGGCGACTGAACCAGTCGGACCACCCGTTGCCGGCGCAGCACAGCTCAGAGTGTCCCCGACGATCACCGTAAGCACAGTTTCGTTGACCTGTTCTTCCTCTCATAATTTTCTGATTCGATCCTTCTCATCTCGAATTTATTCGTTGTTTCGATCAACTTCTGATGCGGAGTCGGATCCAGAGTTCGTAGTTGTCTCGATCTGCAATTTTGGACGAATTGAGAAATCCAGATCACCTTGGATCCATCCACTGGTAAGATCGATCTATCCATTTGAATCCTATGGGTTATGACTGTCTGTGTTCTGTTTTCTTCTGGCTGAATGAATTATTTTGGAATTGATGTACATTTTCGGGTTGATTCGGATTGGGAATTGTTAGCAGCTTGATTTTGTATCTATGAAATTTTCGTGGCTCAATTATTCCTAGTTTAATGACGTTTGTCTCAAACAACGTTGCATTGAAAATGTTTGGTTTTATGTCCAAACAGAGTCCTGATTTCCAAATTCTTCTCCGAGACTCGTGTCCGACTCATCGTAGCAGTACGTTTGGGATCTACTTCTTCCTGCAGGTATACACTATTTTGTAATTTATATTTTTGCTCCAGTGCAGTATTTAAGTGTTCGGCCAAGATTGGAGTAAGGGTAGCAGCTCGTTCGTGTTCCGCTTGTTCGTGTCCCGCTTGTTCGTGTCCAGGACCGATCGTGTCAGGGAAGAGGAATCCGACAGTTGCAGATTGATTTATGGGGTGTCGGCTAGTGTCCAGATTATGTCCGGGTGGTTGGTGTGTACCGTTATGTAGCTGTTGGACTGCTATGTTGAGGGACTGTTGATTTGGTTTTGTATTATGAGTCATTTTGTATTATAAGTCATTTTGATTTCATATGTATTATAAGTCATTCTTGTTAATTCTTACTTATATCTGCATCTGGGAGTAGTGAATTTTACTAAATTTAAGTTGCCCTTAGGCTACAGTACTTTTGAAGTTTGGTTGCCCATTTCTTTGAGGATGTGCTGGATTTGAATTAAACTCTTAGTGCTGATTATTCAACTGGGATTGGGAGACTTGAGTTTATATTTGTTTGTCATTCTTTTCTGTTGGCAGTGAGCTGGGATTGGGAGACTTGAGTTTATATTTGTTTGTCATTCTTTTCTGTTGGCAGTGAGCTGGGATTGGGAGACTTGAGTTCATATTTTAATTATAATATTGGGTGACCATTGGCAGGGAGACTGGGGGCTTTTAGTCCATTTGCTGCATTATTTTATGTGTAATAAATTATGATGTTGGAATGAGTATATGGCAAGACTTAGACTAATCCTTGGGAATTTTAGATGCTGGAGTGGTAGGATTTGATTTTATGTCTTATTACCATTGAGAGTATTAAGCCATTCATAGAAATTCTGCTAATAGTATACTGAATTAAAATATAGTTTTTCAAAAGCAAATATTATCTTATTTAGATATTGTCAATAGGATAAATGTCCTTATTAATATTATTACTTAATTAGCATTGTAGGACTTGATGACTTACCAATGAGTGTATGTTATCTAATCTAAGATTATTTAAGCTATGGGCCATTATCTCCTAAGAGATTTAATTAGAATTATTATAAAGTAGAACTACAATACCAATTTAGAGATTATGTTAGTTCATAACCAACTTGTACAAATTATAAATATAGGAAGACATCCAGTTCCTGATTACCAGTACTTTCCGGAGCCAGGCAAGTACTTTTCTACGGTTTTGTACATTTATATTATTGTACCCTTTCTTGTGACACGTCATGGCACGATATTCATGTACTCCTGTATTCCTGTACCCTTGCTCTTGTACTTATTAGTGTCGGGTGGGGAAATACACTAGCCATGTGACCAATCCCGGTTTATATATTCCTGTACCTAGCTTAGGCCTCGCACTGTGCACGTGGGTCCTAAGTCGTACCATATTCATGTACTCCTGTGCATGCTCCTGTACTCACCCCAGCCGGTCACATGGACTAGATGTATTTCAATATTGTGCACTTATCATGTCTGGTACTACAGGATTTTAGTCTCATTCTTGTACATTACATTTCCTGTACTTTACATGTTCCTGTACTTTACATTCATGTACTATAGTTCCTGTACTCATTTCCTGTACTTTACATTCATGTACTATATCTCCTGTACTCAGTTCCTGTACTACTTTCCTGTATTTACCTGTTCATTCCTGTAATTCATTTCCTGTACTCTTGTACCCATTTCATGTTCATGTTTCATTACCTAGAACTGTACTTTGCTCCGCTCCTGAATAAGATATGTTGCAGGTATGCTTGTAGGACATTGATCTACTCTACGGGCCAGAGCCCAGGATTTAGCTGAGCAGGATGAGGCTTAGCTTGAGGTTTCAGGTTTAGATTACTTAGCTTTACTTTGAGATATTGACTTTAGAGTTCATAGTACTTTTCATTTCTGTTGATTCTGGTACATTATGATATCTAGATTTGTGGATTATGGTGATCATTCTGGGATACGTTTTTAGATGCTGTGATTCTATACTTTCATGTTTATCTGGTTAGTTTTCCCAAGCTTGGTACAGCTTACTTCATTGTGTCCAACAATGAAGGCTGGGCGTGTCCGACTCGTGTCCGATTATTCGAGAGCGGGTCGTGACAGTGGAAAAGGCACGTCTCTCCATGCAAAGGGATATGGTTGCCGTATTCTGAGATCCTGAGAGGAGTCTCGGGCATTGAACATTGCCCGAAGCTCATGGACTTCCCTCCTTGCCTCCTTGGCTTCATCTGCAGCTGAAGGAACGGATGCTACTAAGGGATCATCACCCAAAGGAGGGGCGGTCGTGTTGGAGTCCGTGTTGACTGCGGGTCCCAGGCTGATGGAATTGGGGATTCCCAGGACCCTTTCTTTGGTGTGCGTATTGATCGATAGAAAGTTAAACATATCTAATACGTGTTCTAACCCTTCATAGGCGGAAACTAGGGTTCACGAATTATACCTGCGGCGGAAAGGAGACAAGTAATTCCTGGCAATTTCGAGCGGACGACCCCTAGATCTTCTGCACGTATTCCTTCCTCGAGTTGGACGTCGTATGTGCGACGATCTCCCAACCTTTTCTTCTTCTTGGTAGCCCCCTCTTTCTCTCCTTACGTGAATCACGAATTTAGAGAAAGTTTTAGATTTCTGATCAGTAATCTGGCGGCCAGAGAATAGAGGATATATATAGGCTACGGCAGGGACCATGAGGAGAAATTAGGGTTAGGCCTCCTAACGGATCTGGATATCCCGTGTTCAGCCCGAACACACAATCCAGGCCTATTAACAATAGCTCGGTCCACTAATGAGCTATTGTTACACTACCTCCCTAATCCCAAATTATGTTTGTAGGCTCTTTTTATTATATGCTCGTTTGGCTCCCCATGTTAAGATATCGTATGTCCGTCGATCAAATTAAGTTACTGACAACTATATTAATTCGACATCTTTTATCCTTAAGTAGTACCACTCAACTTTATTTGTCATGTCGGATATAATCCTCCTGCAGGGTTTACATGACAATCCTTATGAGCTCCTTAAGGGGACATCATCAACCCGATGTATCGGGACATAGATTTTATTTATAATCAACAGCCCATCATACATACAATGTTATTACCCAATTCATAGAGGTTGTTGATCCATAATGAATCTCATTCTTTTATGAGTCAAAGTAATGCACACTGCATATACATGTCCGTTATTATATCAGGATTAAGAGCACAAGCATCCATAATAACAGAGGTGTTTGTTCTCTTATGTAGTCAATACAAAGAGAACAACCTCAAGTTGTCCTGTTCAATACACATAAAGTGTACTAGTGTAAACCTATAGTCAAGATAGACTAATACCATATTACACTACAACCTTTCCAATAGATTGTCCAAGTCCATCTAGGTTGTGAACTATTTATATATTCCATAGGGAACTGATAATATGATCTTCTGTGTGACACCACACACCATATTATCTACAATATAGAATATCAGACATTTGCATTAACACTTGCAACAGATACAATATGCAAACATTTGCCCATATGATTCTCATTCAAAATTTAAGGAAATAAGGTTACTACAAAAGTGATGCTTTTAGTATATAACCCTAACAATATCCCACTTATACTCAAGGCATTGCTTTTCAGTATACTGTTATAAATCTCCCACTTATACTTAAAGCCATGCTGCTACACATCTGACTCCCATTTCCTCAACATGACTATCAAAAGCCTTAGCTGGTAAGCTCTTTGTAAATGGATCATCTAGGTTGTCGGCTGATGCTATCTTGATCACAGCAACTTTTCCTTTCTTTACGAAATATCGTATCAGGTGGTACTTGCGCTCAATGTGTTTGCCAGTCTTATGGGCTCGTGGTTCCTTCGAGTTTGTAACTGCACCACTTTTATCACAATAAAGTGTAATAGACTTAGGCAAACTAGGTACCACATCCAAGTCCAACAGAAAGTTTCTGAGCTAAACCGCTTCTTTGGCTACCTTAGAGGCTGCCACATACTCGGCTTCCATGGTGGAATCAACAATACATTTTTGCTTGATACTCCTCCACACAATGGCTCCACCTCTCAAAGTAAACACATAACCTGAGGTAGATTTTCTGGAATCCCTATCTGACTGAAAATCTGAGTCTGTATATCCCAAGGGAACTAAAATATCTGCCTGGTAAACTAGTATATACTCTTTAGTCCTTTTCAGGTACTTCAAAATATGCTTTACGGCAGTCCAGTGCTCTTGTCCTGGGTTAGACTGATATCTGCTGACCATGCCTACGGCAAAGCAGATGTCTGGTCTCGTACATAACATTGCATACATTAAGCTTCCTACGGCTGAAGCATAAGGAACTGCCTTCATGTTCTCTATCTCTTTAGGTGTCCTCGGACACTGCTCCTTTGATAGAGCAATTTCATGTTTAAAAGGTAAGAAACCTTTCTTAGAATTTTGCATACTAAAATGAGCTAGTACAGTATCGATATAGGAAGCTTGTGATAAGCCCAACATCCTTTTCTTGCGATTTCGTAGAACTTTGATCCCAAGGATGTGACCTACTTCTCCCAAGTTCTTCATATCAAACTGATTGGATAACCATACCCTTACATCAGATAACACCTTCACATTGTTTCCAATAAGCAAGATGTCATCCACATAAAGAACTAGGAACACCACCACGTTTCTGTCATACTTTCTGTATACACATGATTCATCCTGACATTGATCAAATCCATAGGATTTTTTCACCTGATCAAAACATATGTTCCAAGATCTGGAAGCTTGCTTAAGTTCATAAATGGACTTCTTGAGCTTACAAACAAGATGCTTCTGGCCCTTTTCAATGAACTCGTCTGGTTGCTTCATATAGATGTCTTCCTCAAGACTTCCATTAAGGAAAGTTGTCTTGACATCCATTTGTGAAATCTCATAATCGAGATGAGCTGCAATAGATAAAAGAATTCGGATAGACTTAAGCATGGCTACAGGAGAAAAGGTTTCCTCATAATCGATACCCTCTCTTTGAGTAAAACCTTTTGCTACAAGCCGAGCTTTAAAGGTTTCAACCTTACCGTCTTATTCTCTTTTTCTCTTATAGACCCACTTGCATCCAGTGGCTTTTACACCAACGGGTGGTTCTACAAGCTCCTAGACCTGATTAGAATCCATAGATTCTATTTCAGATATCATTGCTTTTTGCCAAGACTCTGCATCTTTATCTTAGAGTGCTTCATTGTAGGTACAGGGATCATAATCTTGTTCCTCAGGGACGAAGTCTGACGACTCTCCCAAGAACATATATCTATCAGGTTGTATCACAACCCTCCCACTACGACGAGGCACTATCGGTTGTGGTGTAACATTTGTGACACGTTGTGCAGTTATTTGTGGTTCATCCTCTTGTACTGTTGGTACTGAAGTACTTGGTGTCTCATGTCTCAGTTCTTCTAGAACAACTCTACTTGTGGGTTTATGGTTCATCACATAGTCTTCCTCTAAGAATCGGGCATTGGTGCTAACAATGACCTTCTGATTCTTAGGACTATAAAATAAACCTCCTTTCGTTCCTCTTGGATAGCCTACAAACAAGCGTACTTCTATACGAGATTCCAACTTATCTGCTTTCCCATTCAGCACATGTGCCGGACTACCCCAAATACGAACATGTTTCAGACTAGGCTTACGCCCAATCCACAGCTCTGGGGGAGTAAGAGGTACTGACTTTGAAGGAACCAAGTTTAAAATATAAGCTGCAGACTCTAAGGCATATCCCCAAAACGAATCTGGCAAATCCGAATAACTCATCATTGATCTAACCATCTCCATAAGAGTTCTATTCCTTCTTTCGGCTACACCATTCTGTTGGGGCGTTCCAAGTGCAGTCAATTGGGATGCAATCCCAGCCTCTGATAAATAATCCCGAAACTCTCCAAAGAGGTACTCGCCACCACGATCTGATCGTAATGACTTGATACATTTTCCATGACGTTTCTCCGTTTCAGCCCTGTACTCTTTGAATTTCTCAAAGCACTCAGACTTACGGCGCATCAAATAAATGTATCCATACCTTGAATAATTGTCAATAAATGTGACAAAATATTCAAAGCCACCTCTAGCTTGGATAGTCATGGGTCCACACAAATCAGAATGAACCAATTCTAACACATCTTTGGCCCTATACCCCTTTGCCGTAAAAGGCCTTTTGGTCATTTTACCTTCCAAGAAGGATTCACAGACTGGTAGTGCCTCCACTTCCAATGAACTCTAAGGTCCATCTTCAACCAGTCTTTGAATCCTTCTTAGGTTAGTATGCCCCAATCGCAAGTGACAAAGATATATTTGGTTCATAGAAGAAGGTTCTTTTCTCTTATTTAAGTTAGATGACATATTATTCATTTCCATAAGTTGCATTGTGGGCAAAATAGGATTAATAACATACAAATTATCAACCAATGCACCAGAACAGATAAAATGTTTATTCTTTCTAATAACAATATTGTCATTAAAATAAACTGAATATCCATCCTTCACTAACACAGAAACAGAAACTAAATTCCTTCTAAGTGAAGGTGCATAAAGACAACCTCTCAATATCAAAGACTTATTTCTACCAAAAGATAAAGTAACATCTCCTAATGCAACGATCGATACTTTTGTAGCATCACCCATGAACAAGCATATCTCTCCATCACTGAGCCATCTGGTTTCCTGGAACCCTGCAATGTATTGCAGACATGATTAGTGGCTCATGTATCTATACACCAGGTGCCGGTAGATAACACCGCTAAACATGTTTCAACTACTAGTAAATGAGATATACCTTCTTTGTTCCCTTGTTTGAGAAGTGGACAATCAGTCTTCCAATGTACTGACCCTTTGCACTTGAAACATTTGCCTTTCGGCTTTTTCACCGTGCCTTGAGGTCCCATGCCCTTCTTTACTGAGTTTGCCTGTTTCTGAATGTTATTCTTCTTCTTACCGCCTTTTGGCTTAGAAGTAGAAGCCTTTTCAGAAACAAAAACATGACCACTCTGCCTAAAGAGAGATTCAGCATCCTGTAGCTCTTTTGCAAGTTCTGCCAAACTATACAACCTTTTGTTCATGTTGTAATGAAGGCAGAAATTGTCAAAACTTTTAGGCAGAGTCCCGAGAATAATATCGACCTGGGAATTTCCATCGATTTCAGCTCCAATGATCTCCATCTCATTCAGATGACCCATCATCTTGAGAACATGATCCCTTATTGGTGTACCCTCAGCCATTTTTGTATTCATCAAACATTTCATAGCAAATTGCCTAGCTGCTCTACTCTGATGTCCGAAGAGTTCCTTGAGGTTATACATCATGTCATAAGCAGTGGCCATGGCCTGATGCTGATGTTTCAGTACATTTGACATAGAAGCCAGAATGTAACTGTGAGTACCCTGAATTTTGGGTTATTTTTTTTATTTTATTTATTTTTCTGATTGATTTTTATTTCGATAAATAATTTATTCTGTATTTTTCCTTAAGTGTACTTTCCCGTGCCATTGATATTTGGAGTATCAGGGATGTTCAACTCTGGAAATCTTCTTCACGAGTTTCGGAGTGGACACGATTACCTTCATGACGGTATATAGTGTCCCATCCAAACTTGTTCCCTTGTGCTCTTTCTGTTTCGCTGAACTTTGGGTCGGTTTAGACCATTTGATTGTTATTTATTTTTCCAACTCTTTTCTTGATCATTTTCAGCGCGTTACCATGACATTTAAATTGGGAGCGCAAGATCAGTCAGTTTCTTGAAACCAACTCCTCATTGATGATCTACTCGAGACGCTTGTCACCTATGACCTTCGTTTCCCACTCAGACACGTCATTTTGGGCTCCATTTGATTCGCACAACTTTCCCGACACGTGACCCGATTTTATTTCACGCCACGGCGTCACATTCATTTTCCAACTTGATTTGTGGGTCCCCTGTCGACCAAAACCTGTCAGCCCAAACTATGAACATGGCCCACTTTGAGCCTACTATCCGTCCGCCACTTGTGTCCCATTTATTGGAATCCCCATGTGCTACTTATTCACACATGATCATCAACGTCTATATTTTAATTCATTTATTGCTCGATGTCCAATTTTCATCCAATCCGGCTCCACCGAGCCCAGTCCAGCTCCATGTTGCCCTCCATCAGGACACCCTCATATTTATTGTCCAAAAATATCAATTTCTCATTTCATCTATTTTTAATATTTAATGGGAAATTTTCCTTGATTTAATCCTATTGGAATTACCTATATTCCATCAGTGCCATTGATTTTTCCTCAATTCATCTCAACCATTGATTTCCCTCCATCCCAAACATTCACACAGCCACAATTATGGCCGGCCCTAAAATTTATGGAAAAAGCATATCTCTCTCATCATTTAATGCTTATCCTCTCCTTCTCTCTCTCTTCCTTTCTATTTACTACTACAACAAATTATACAACCAACTCCAAGCAACTCTCCGTGGCCGAGCTCCTTGGCTCACCCGATCTCCTCCTCATGGCCGAACTTCCCGACTCCCCACCTTCCCTGGCCGGCATGGCCTCGCCGCCGGCCACCCTGGCCAGGCAGGCCGCGACAACCACCACCATCTATTCCTCCTCCTCCTCCTTCATCTTCACCAACCGCCACCACCGATCACCACCACCACCCCCTTGCCGTCGTACGTGGCATCTGGCCGCCCCGACGAGCCCTCGCCGGCCGAGCTGGCCGTGCGCAGCCCCCCACAGCGCCGCGGCGCACAGTGACAGCAGCAACGGCGCGAGCCACGGCGCGCGCGCGTGCATGGCGCCACCGCCGCCGCCGTCGGCCGCCGTGGTCGCTGTCGACCACCCCCATGGGCGCGCCGCACCCTAGGACCTCCTCCCATGGCGGCCAACGTCCTCCGGGACGCGCCGTCGAGGCGATTCGTGCGTTTTGGACGAGATCCTGTCGGCGCGCGCGAGTTTGGAACTCAGATTTTACGCCCCGTCGCAGCGACTTCGTGCATGTTTTCTCGAAGATCCGACCGTTGGATCGGCGATTTCTTTGCTCCGTCACAATCTCGGTATATCCACCTTCGCTCATGTCAATTTTCGTCCGTTAATTTTATCGTTTGATACATGAAAACCGGCCACCAAGTTGACCGTTTAAATTGTATTAAATTTGGACAGTTTCGTGGGGCCAACTTCGTCAGCTTGTATCTCCTCCACCGCAGCTCCGTTTGGCGTGCTACCAGTTCCGGTGTGAAGCTGGTATAACCCTCTTACTACCCCTCCAGTTTCGTTTCATTGTGAACTTGTTTGATTGGTTGAATTCGACGCCAAAGTTGGCCGTCCGAATTCGTAATTTCCAACTTGTAAAATTCCATTTTTGAACACGGGACTCCAGATTTCATTTCTGACACCACCATTAGACTTGTGGCGTCATTTTGGCATGTTTTCATATAAAATTTGTTAGATTTGGAGAACGTGGGCCCGGGCACGTTTTTCGGTGCAAAGCGGGTCCCACATTCTGGGTCAACGGGACTTTTTGACGCCGGCTCATCGAAATCCAATTCCGGAGATACCGTTGAGTTTGTATCATCATTCTGGACTCGTTGACATATAATTTGCTAGGTTTTGGTGGACATTGGGTCTGGCACGCATTTCGGTGCAAGTCGGATACCAATATCCGGGTCAACGGGTCATTTTGAGATCGGCTCATCGGAATCCAATTCCGGAGATACCGTTGAGTTCGTATCATCATTCTGGATTCGTTGACAGTTAGTTTGCTGAGTTTTGAGAACTTTGGCTCCGGCACGCATTTCCGTGCAAACCGGAATTCAAAGTTCTGGTCAACGGGCCAAGTGGAGATCGGGTCAACGGAATCCAATTCTAGGGATACCGTTGGGTTCGTATCGACATCCTGGTTGCGTGGACATATATTTTGCTAAATTTTATAGACTTGTTTTCTTGTACGTTTTTCGGTGCAAAACGGCTCCGACACGGACACCGTTTTGACCCGAAATTACCTTTTTGCCCTTGTGTCCAAATTAGACCCTTGGGTAGGCTATCCTAGCTAATTTGACCATTCTGGACACGTTGGCGATATTCATTTCATCGTCCGACAATGTTTGTTGATAATTTCTCTAAGTTTAACCTTTTTATAATTAATTAATAATTAATTCATATAATGTTCGTATTTCGGGATTAGTACAACGAAACTGAGATCAGTCAATTCCATTGATCTCACATCGCTAAAATTGGCAAGTTGGATACGTGGATCACTATAATAAGATTATCAACCTTACCGATAATCTTCTTATCTCGATTTACGTGCCGTAAGTTTCGACGTACAAATAACGAAGTACACTTTATATTAGACTAGAATTGACCCTGTTTGACCAGAGTTGACCAGTTGACCCAAAGTCAACTATAAGTCAACACTTGACCTAGTTTGACTAGATTATTGACCGGAGTCGACCTAGAGTTGTTTTGACTTAGAAGAACCTAGAATAATGTAGATTGATTATAGAGATTCATTATTACAACTTGAACACCTTGTAACCTGTGTTGCTTTAAATAGGACTATGTGGCTTCTGTGGGACCCCCCTATACTTATCAGCTGTTCAGGTTATCGAGGCGAGTACATTCTCTGATCATTTCATATCCTGCTTAGAATTATATTCCTGCTTTAAATTACTATACTTGATGCTGTCACGACATTATCACGGATTAGTACTATACGGATCTCTTCATGCGATGTTATCCCCCTCGGGAGCATCGGGTACATTATGTCATGTGCGTTTCACTTTCAACATGTACTCCTGTGCTTTCACCATACATGTACACTCTTGTGAATCATGTACTCTCATGTTCACAGAGCCTTCATGTATACTATCATGTGCACCCTTTTAAGGGCCCCATGTGATATCATGTACAATAACAAAACCTGCTTAGATCCTTGTGTACTGATTAGGGAAAACGGGGGAGTGTTAGTAGTCATGTGAACAATTCTTTAGTAGTGTAGATCATGTACAACTCTTTAGTGTAGATCATGTACAAATCTGTTTCGTTCACATGTGCTATCCTGTACTCTACATCACTAGCCACTGTTAGTTCTCTATTTATAGTAGATATTTCTATTACTGTTCTCTCTCTATTTACATGCTGTATTTCTTCAGATCTTGTATCTTACTTTAATGCATGATTATATTTTCTAACCTGCTATGAACTGTTGAGATGTAATGTGCTCGTTCCAGTCCTGACTGGACCTGTTGATAAATTTTACAGATAGCCTGGAGGTGCCTGCTTGCCTAGAGGAGACACATTAGAGGTTGTTTAGGTAGTTATTTCTTTTGTCTGGAGTTGTATTTACTTTGTGGATTACTGTATCTTTATTTGAGTTTTGAGATGTACTTCTGGGTTCATGTATCTTAGACACTTAGACTTCTATCTCCTATATTTATTTGGATTTCATGTTTTATCTATCCTTATCATGCTCTACCTTAGATATGATTGAGTTGTATATGCTATGTCACCCCCATTCGGGGAGTATAAATTGTTTAGTCTTATACTGTTAGATGCATTGAGACCTAGGACAGCGTTCTACCGCCGATACTGCGCCGTAGGCTGGGCGTCGTTACGTTCACGTGCCCTAACTCTAGGGTGCGGGTCGTGACACATTTTTAGTGGTGGCCCATGCAGTTCGAGACTAAAGTGTAGTGGTATTCGAACTAGAGTACCACTACAGCCTGCAGTAGGATTAGGATATATTTTGAAGGTACTCAATCACAGATAGGAACCCTTGAGAGATTTCCGGGACGACCCTGGAGAATCTTATTTAACTTCGATTTGAAAACTCTATTTTTACCCTTGATTTAATTTATTTTACTTTTGTTGTTAAATTTGATTTTTACGGATTATTGTTGAATTTGAGTCTGTATTTATTTTGATGGAAGATTTTTGAATTTTAAATTTTGATGATAGCTGTTGCATTCGAGTTGCATTTTGATGGATTGTGTTCACTTTTGAATTTTGATGTTCGTTAATAAATTTTGATTTGATTTTTGAGTATTTATTGTTGATTTAATTTGATTTTTGGCAAGATGAAATTATATAGGCTAGGTCATCTATGTTATGGAATCTAGTCTCCTATAGTCACATTAGCCAGCATGGTGAGGACATATAGTCTGACTCTGGATGTATTTTTCGGGTGTGGGAATTTAAGGTTTTCGCAGCCAAGCATGCGGCACCGCGAAAATGTTAAATACCATGATTCTAGAGATATGTGCATAAGTCAAGGGCTCTGTGATTATCGTAGCCTTGCTTACTAGTATGACGAGGATTTAGAGTACCATAATTTTGGATAGATGCATATGATTATCGGATTGCACCTTAAAATATTTTGAACATGTTTTCTCTACTTTTTCTCAGTCATTCAAAAAAAAAGAATTATTGTTTGATGTTTTGCCTAGTTTCTTGCCATTTAACTTAAGAGTATATTTAGTTGTTTTCATAAACCTTGTGTAACTTCTTGCTAGGAGTTCTCATAATACAATGAATCGATGATTTTGCTAGATTTTATCTTGGATTTGATAATTTAGATCTGGATTTCAAAATCGTTCCTTCTTTAAAACAGATAAGCAGAACAGATCTTAGCGTTATTTCTTTCTTACTATTATTCTTGTATTAAATAATAATGATAATAAAACTGTCTTGATTTCGTCAATCACCTGCTTGCAATCTTGGTAGGAATCTAAATGTTAGTCTTACGTAGAATTAATTTTATTGGGACATGAGAATATGTATATGAATATATATAGCAGACACTTTGCCTAACACGTATGCATGCTACACTTGATTTTTCCACATATCTAGATAATATTGAAATGTCATTAATGTTAAATTTTCAAAATCCCAATATTTTTGGCTTTCTGCTTCCATGTTTAAATTCGTAATTTAAATATAAATTTCATGTTATTATTTAGGTTTACATCACTGCACATGTATGTTATACGTAGGGTTTCAATTCAAAAAATTTTGGTTGAAGATTTGTGTTTAAATTTGTCAATTTAAGACTGTGTACATATTAACCCTTAATACTGAATCTCAAATGTTTAGTTTAGATTACTGTTTTATTTTCTTAATATAATATTTAGAGCTGCGTACATTGTTGTAAGTAGGATATAAATTTAAGTTTCATATTCTTACATGCTAGTTTGTGATAAACATTGATTTGAGTTTTAATGTTCAAGTTCTCCAAAATTCTGAAAACTAGTTACATGTTAACATTTTTATATTGATTTCCATGTTTAGTTAAATTTCGGATTTAACATGTAATATTAAACTGTATGCGTAGGTAAATATATTGATAGTATGTTAGGGTTTCTTTTCTATCATGTTAGGATGTGTTAGGACCATTGAGATTGGTTGTGATGTTTCAAACCCTAAAATCTGAGACCGCATTATGTTCATAATTTCCATGGTTTAAATGTTAGCTTGTTTTCAGATTTTATATGTAAATGTTGAACTAGAACTGGATTTAACCTTTCAATACTAAGCTATAACCCTGTATAAGGACACACACACACACTCTAACATAGTATATACTGTCATTTAACCTTACTCTTCCCCTCTATGTTAGGATTATATATCTATAAGGATATATATAGAGTTTATGCATATATGTTATAACGTATATAGATACATGACTAAGTCTCTATTTTTATATATACATATATGGTTAGCCATGCATGTTATGATTAAATAGGTTGCGTATTGTAGATTGTTTAACCAAAATGCCATGATTAGTGTAACTTGATAGTTGTTGTTTTGGAACCCCAACCCTCCTATACTCTTCATGTATACTCACGTACACACACGCCAACTATCTAACAACATGAACATATCCCCATACACATGATGCTAGTTTTTCCTCTCTAACGCTCTCTCTGTATATATATTGTGATTGGATTTCAATGCAAGTGACTTTCGATTCTTTAACTTGTGATTTTGATTTTCTTGGGATAGTACTTTTTTCAAATGATTGGTAGTTACCTTCCTTTATTTTTATTTTTTTTAATGAGTACCAGTTTACATACGGGGTGGTAGACAACCTTATAGTTTTGATGGTTGTTGTTTCTGCATCTTTTCTCGTTTAGCACCCTGGATTTGCTTGTGTGTTTGATACCCTATGACCAATTCGGTTGGCATGACTAGTATACCTAGATGAGACTTTCACTACCACCGTATGCCATGACCCTGTATGCCGTTCTTTTTTTTATGGTATGTTTTATTTAAGTTCTGGGACTTTGATTTTTTTTGGGGGTTTGACCTAGAGGGAGTAGGGATATTTTAATTTCGAGGACGAAATTTTTATAAGGTGGGTAGGATGTGAGCACCCTGAATTTCGGGTTTTTTTTTATTTTATTTATTTTCCTGATTGATTTTTATTTTGATAAATAATTTACTCTGTATTTTTCCTTAAGTGTACTTTCCCGTGCCATTGATATTTGGAGTATCAGGGATGTTCAACTCTGGAAATCTTCTTCACGAGTTTCGGAGTGGACACGATTACCTTCGTGACGGTATATAGTATCCCATCCAAACTTGTTCCCTTGTGCTCTTTCTGCTTCGCTGAACTTTGGGTCGGTTTAGACCATTTGATTGTTATTTATTTTTCCCACTCTTTTCTTGATTATTTTCAGCGCGTTACCATGACATTTAAATTGGGAGTGCAAGACCAGTCAGTTTCTTGAAACCAACTCCTCATTGATGATCTACTCGAGACGCTCGTCATCCATGACCTTCGTTTCCCACTCAGACACGTCATTTCGGGCTCCATTTGATTCGCACAACTTTCTCGACACGTGACCCGATTTTATTTCACGCCACGGCGTCACATTCATTTTCCAACTTGATTTGTGGGTCCTCTGTCGACCAAAACCTGTCAGCCCAAACTATGAACATGGCCCACTTTGAGCCTACTATCCGTCCGCCACTTGTGTCCCATTTATTGGAATCCCCATGTGCTACTTATTCACACATGATCATCAACGTCTATATTTTAATTCATTTATTGCTCGATATCCAATTTTTACCCAATTCGGCTCCACCGAGCCCAGTCCAGCTCCATCTTGCCCTCCATCGGGACACCCTCATATTTATTGTCCAAAAATATCAATTTTTCATTTCATCTATTTTTAATATTTAATGGGAAATTTTCTTTGATTTAATCCTATTGGAATTACCTATATTCCATCATTGCCATTGATTTTTCCTCAATTCATCTCAACCATTGATTTCCCTCCATCCCAAACATTCACACAGCCACAATTGTGGCCGGCCCTAAAATTTATGGAAAAAGCATCTCTCTCTCATCATTTAATGCTTATCCTCTCCTTCTCTCTCTCTTCCTTTCTATTTACTACTACAACAAATTATACAACCAACTCCATGCAACTCTCTGTGGCCGAGCTCCTTGGCTCACCCGACCTCCTCCTCATGGTCGGACTTCCCGACTCCCCACCTTCCCTGGCCGGCGTGGCCTCGCCGTCGGCCACCCTGGCCAGGCAGGCCGCGACAACCACCACCATCTATTCCTCCTCCTCCTCCTTCATCTTCACCAACCGCCACCACCGATCACCACCACTACCCCCTCGTCGTCGTGCGTGGCATCTGGCCGCCCCGACGAGCCGTCGCCGGCTGAGCTGGCCGTGCGCAGCCCCCCACAGCGCCGCGGCGCACAGTGACAGCAGCAACGGCGCGAGCCACGGCACGCGCGCGTGCATGGCGCCACCGCCGTCGCCGTCGGCCGCCGTGGTCGCTGTCGACCACCCCCATGGGTGCGCCGCACCCTAGGATCTCCTCCTATGGCAGCCAACATCCTCCGGGACGCGCCGTCGAGGCAATTCGTACGTTTTGGACGAGATCCCGTCGGCGCGCGCCAGTTTGGAACTCAGATTTTGCGCTCCGTCGCAGCGACTTCGTGCACATTTTCTCGGAGATCCGACCGTTGGATCGGCGATTTCTTCGCTCCGTCGCAACCTCGGTATATCCACCTTCGCTCATGTCAATTTTTGTCCGTTAATTTTATCGTTTGATACATGAAAACCGGCCACCAAGTTGACCGTTTAAATTGTATTAAATTTGGACAGTTTCGCGGGGCCAACTTCGTCAGCTTGTATCTCCTCCACCGCAGCTCCGTTTGGCATGCTACCAGTTCCGGTACGAAGCTGGTATAACCCTCTTACTATCCCTCCAGTTTCGTTTCATTGTGAGCTTGTTTGATTGGTTGAATTCGACGTCAAAGTTGGCCGTCCGAATTCGTAATTTCCAACTTGTAAAATTCCATTTTTGAACACGGGACTCCAGATTTCATTTCTGACACCACCATTAGACTTGCGGCGTCGTTCTGGCATGTTTTCATATAAAATTTGTTAGATTTGGAGAACGTGGGCCCGGGCACGTTTTTCGGTGCAAAGCGGGTCCCACATTCTGGGTCAACAGGACTTTTTGACGCCGGCTCATCGAAATCCAATTCCGGAGATACCGTTGAGTTCGTATCGTCATTCTGGACTCGTTGACATATAATTTGCTAGGTTTTGGTGGACATTGGGTCTGGCACGCATTTCGGTGCAAGTCGGATACCAATATCCGGGTCAACGGGTCATTTTGAGATCGGCTCATCGGAATCCAATTCCGGAGATACCGTTGAGTTCGTATCATCATTCTGGACTCGTTGACAGATAGTTTGCTGAGTTTTGAGAACTTTGGCTCCGGTACGCATTTTCGTGCAAACCGAAATTCAAAGTTCTAGTCAACGGGCCAAGTGGAGATCGGGTCAACGGAATCCAATTCTGGGGATACCGTTGGGTTCGTATCGACATCCTGGTTGCGTGGACATATATTTTGCTATATTTTATAGACTTGTTTTCTTGCATATTTTTCGATGCAAAACGGCTCCGACACGGACACCGTTTTGACCCAAAATTACCTTTTTGCCCTTGTGTCCAAATTGGACCGTTGGGTAGGCTATCCTAGCTAATTTGACCATTCTGGACACGTTGGCGATGTTCATTTCATCGTCCGACAATGTTTGTTGATAATTTCTCTAAGTTTAACCTTTTTATAATTAATTAATAATTAATTCATATAATGTTCGTATTTCGGAATTAGTCAACGAAACTGAGATTAGTCAATTCCAGTGATCTCACATCGCTGAAATTGGCAAGTTGGATACGTGGATCACTATAATAAGATTATCAACCTTACCGATAATCTTCTTATCTCGATTTACGTGCCGTAAGTTTCGACGTACAAATAACGAAGTACACTTTATATTAGACTAGAATTGACCCTGTTTGACCAGAGTTGACCAGTTGACCCAAAGTCAACTATAAGTCAACACTTGACCTAGTTTGACTAGATTATTGACCGGAGTCGACCTAGAGTTGTTTTGACTTAGAAGAACCTAGAATAGTGTAGATTGATTATAGAGATTCATTATTACAACTTGAACACCTTGTAACCTGTGTTGCTTTAAATAGGACTCTGTGGCTTCAGTGGGACCCCCCCTATACTTATCAGCTGTTCAGGTTATCGAGGCGAGTACATTCTCTGATCATTTCATATCCTGCTTAGAATTATATTCCTGCTTTAAATTACTATACTTGATGATGTCACGACATTATCACGGATTAGTACTATACGGATCTCTTCATGTGATGTTATCCCCCTCGGGAGCATCGGGTACATTATGTCATGTGTGTTTCACTTTCATCATGTACTCCTGTGCTTTCACCATACATGTACACTCTTGTGAATCATGTACTCTCATGTTCACAGAGCCTTCATGTATACTATCATGTGCACCCTTTTAAGGGCCCCATGTGATATCATGTACAATAACATAACCTGCTTAGATCCTTGTGTACTGATTGGGGAAAACGGGGGAGTGCTAGTAGTCATGTGAACAATTCTTTAGTAGTGTAGATCATGTACAACTCTTTAGTGTAGATCATGTACAAATCTGTTCCGTTCACATGTGCTATCATGTACTCTACATCACTAGCCACTATTAGTTCTCTATTTATAGTAGATATTTCTATTACTGTTCTCTCTCTGTTTACATACTGTATTTCTTCAGATCTTGTATCTTACTTTACTGCATGATTATATTTTCTAACCTGCTATGAACTGTTGAAATGTAATGTGCTCGTTCCAGTCCTGACTGGACCTGTTGATAAATTTTACAGATAGCCTGGAGGTGCCTGCTAGCCTAGAGGAGACACATTAGAGGTTGTTTAGGTAGTTATTTCTTTTGTCTGGAGTTGTATTTACTTTGTGGATTACTGTATCTTTATTTGAGTTTTGAGATGTACTTCTGGGTTCATGTATCTTAGACACTTAGACTTCTATCTCCTGTATTTATTTGGATTTCATGTTTTATCTATCCTTATCATGCTCTACCTTAGATGTGATTGAGTTGTATATGCTATGTCACCCCCATTCGGGGAGTATAAACTGTTTAGTCTTATACTGTTAGATGCATTGAGACCTAGGACAGCGTTCTACCGCCGACACTGCGGCGTAGGCTGGGCGTCGTTACGTTCTCGTGCCCTAACTCTAGGGTGCGGGTCGTGACAGTAACACCGCGCTATCTCATCTGCCTTTTTCCACTTCTTATATGCCTTTTTGACCTCTTCATCAGAGTTAGCATCAGTCTTAGGTGGGCATTCCTCAATAAGTACATATTTGTACTCCTCAGCAGTCAGAACAATGTCCAAATTATGTTTCCAGTCAATATAATTAGGTCCAGTAAGTTTATTTTCTTTAAGAATCACCATAAGTGGACTGAAATAACCTATTTTTTTTGAAATCCTGAGAATCACATAAATAAAATTATGTAGGGCAAAAAAACTTTTTGAATTAACTAAATATTGATTCCCTCAAAACAATAATAAGAAATTCACCAACACCTTGAACACCATGAATTTAGCATGCCACGATAGTGTGGAGGTATACAAATTCAACTTTGTTCAATTAGGTTTTTCTTATTAATTTTACTATCATGTCAATATAACTTTATGACAAATAAAATTAATATGCTGGTCTTGCTCTGGTCATACAAATAATAGCAGTGACTCTGATGGGGAGGATACCATTATTTGTTTCTAAGTGTATACCATTACTTAATACTAAGTCCATTACCTTGTAATGAGTTCCTTCAGATGGAGAAGTGAACACATACTAGGTAACTTTCTACAATTATCCCTAAGGAAGTTTGTACTGGTGATCCATAATTATATTCATCCGATATGGAGGAAAGCACTAAAGCCAACACGCAAGTATAATTACATCACCTACAAACAAGTAATGGAGACCATAGGATTTATACTAAATAAATATCCTCTCCCACTTAGTTATTTAACAATGAGGGTTTTTCTACTGGTTGATATTATGTCCATGTTGTCCATTATTAATGTAGACTTGGTTTTTTTTAAAAAAACAACCATACAATAATAAACATGCATAATCAGAAAAAGCAAAATGACAAAAATAAGAGAAAATATCCAACTATTATGGTCATCTTTGCTGCTTCGTCCTCAACTATCCGAATCCAAAATCTGTCGCTGCGCAGATCTATTCGGGGTTCGACCTGTCCGGTTAGGTCACGGGGTTCGGGGCAGCGCCCTATTTTTTATTTTTTTTAAGGTTTTGGCTGTCGATTCCTTTATCGAAAATCATCTGTCTGCCTCTGGACTGCTTAAAACCATCATCTCGTCCGACTTCAGAAATAGCCACCACCGCCATCACGATTGATCAAAAATAATTAAAATTACATCAATCCTATGCCTTCCGAAGAAGTTCACACATAATCTAGATTAAAAAATTAAAATAATAAGCACGATCAACTCTCATGATTTTAATTACATCCACAGCAACAACAACATCCACGACATGTCCGTGGTTTAAACAACATAATCAAAAACATGCATTGGACCATAATAGTTGGATCTAAGATGCCTGTAAAACCGAGTTAGAACAGATCTACATCTACCGACTATTACACAACGCAGGTTTTATTGGACAACATGGACGTATCAATCAATACGTAGATCCAAAGTGGCTCTGATACCAATTGATAGAACTGGGGATTCCCAGGACCCTTCCTTTGGTGTGCGTATTGATCGATAGAAAGTTAAATAGATCTAATACGTGTTCTAACCCTTCATAGGCGGAAACTAGGGTTCACGAATTATACCTGCGGCGGAAAGGAGATAAGTAATTCCTGGCAATCTCGAGCGGACGACCCCTAGATCTTCTGCATGTATTCCTTCCTCGAGTTGGACGTCGTGTGGGCGACGATCTTCCAACCTTTTCTTCTGCTTGGCAGCCTTCTCTTTCTCTCATGTGAATCACGAATTTAGAGAAAGTTTCAGATTTCTGATTAGTAATCTGGCGGCCAGAGAATAGAGGATATATATAGGCTACGGCAGGGACCATGAGGAGAAATTAGGGTTAGTCCTCCTAACGGATCTGGATATCCCGTGTTCAGCCCGAACACATATCCAGGCCCATTAACAATAGCTCGGTCCACTAATGAACTATTGTTGCACTACCTCCCTAATCCCTAAATTATGTTTGTGGGCTCCTTTTATTATATGCTCAGTTTGGCTCCCCATGTTAAGATATCGTATGTCCGTCGATCAAATTAAGTTACTGACAACTATATTGATTCGACATCTTTTATCCTTAAGCAGTACCGCTCAACTTTATTTGTCATGTCGGATATAATCTACCTGCAGGGTTTACATGACAATCCTTATGAGCTCCTTAAGAGGACATCATCAACCCGATGTATCGGGACATGGATTCCATTTATAATCAACAGCCCATCATACATACAATGTTATTACCCAATTCATAGAGGTTGTTGATCCATAATGAATCTCACTCTTTTATGAGTTAAAGTAATACATACTGCATATATATGTCCGTTATTATATCCGTATTAAGAGCACAAGCATCCATAATAACAGAGGTATTTGTTCACTTATGTAGTCAGTACAAAGAGAACAACCTCAAGTGGTCCTGTTCAATACACACAAAGTGCACTAGTGTAAACCTATAGTCAAGATAGACTAATACCAGATTACACTACAACCTTTCCAATAGATTGTCCAAGTCCATCTAGGTTGTGAACTATTTATATACTCCATAGGAAACTGATAATATGATCTTCTGTGTGACACCACACACCATATTATCTATAATATAGAATATCAGACATTTGCATTAACACTTGCAACAAATACAATATGCAAACATTTGCCCATATGATTCTCATTCAAAATTTAAGGAAATAAGGTTACTACAAAAGTGATACTTTTAGTATATAACCCTAACAATCTCCCACTTATACTCAAAGCATTGCTTTTTAGTATACTGTTACACAGGCTTGTTTGTCCGGGCGTCCTTGCTGGTTGAGTTGGCAAGGTGGCTTTGATCTCGTCCACGGACTTGACCAATGACAGGAGCATGGCTTCCAGCACTTCTAGCCGTTGTCGGTCGGAAGGCACTTCATGATCGTCGTCAGCCATAAAGACTGTCCTCACGTGGGTAGAGGTGGAGGGGATTGTGGCAGAGGTACTCTCTGTGCCGTACCCTTGTATAGAGAAATTATCAGAGAATGTCAGAATATCATCTTCCTCTGACTCGGAAGGAGTGCTACCCCCTGTACAGGAAGCCGTATCGTCTTGGTGAGGGTGGTTGCCCTCAGGGAAATCCAAGTCTGTTGCACAGTTTTGGAGGACCTCTACCCCCTGTACGTGCTCTTGTTACACCGGGTTGTCGCATATATTGAGGGGACTGCTACCCCCGGCTTAATCTACTCTCAAGGAGGCCGAAGGTGCACCCCCGGGTGCCGAAAGCTTCTTTTTGGATTTAGTGCCTAAATAGACACCCCCTGTGGTTGATGGGAACCCCCCCCAGATGAGGGTCTCCTTGCAATACTGGCTGAGATGGCCGGGCTGGAAGAGCATGTCTTCTTTCCTCCCTTGCTAGGAGGAACCTTTTGAGTTGAATTACAGGAGACGAAAGAAAACTCCCCGTCCCCTGGAATTTGCACATGTTTCTTGATTTGTTGTCGGACAGGTGCTGCCTGCTGCAGTCGCTGGAAAACTAACTGCCGATCTTCAGGTGTGCTGATTTGTCGCAGCTGCAGTTGATGATGACTTGGGTGCAATGACGCCCCGAGAGGGACTCATTGCATGCCGACGCTGCCATCTTGCGTTTGTGAGTAATCACGTCACGTAAGTCGGTAGGAAGCTGATCTACCTTTGCACCAAACTTGTGAACTCAGGTATCCCGAACGCACGGGTGCTTAGGCATCATGTTTGCTCCCTGATCCGTGGCTAGTAAAAGCACTTGCTCTGGATCTTTAGAGGGAGACTTTAAAGACCCTTCATGTTCGTTAGCCCTGGAGGACTGGACGCGGGTGGTTCTGTACAACTTTTCGTCAGGAGCCTGTGTGACAGTCAACGGGGCCCGCTGACAGTCAGCAACTTGGACAGTTGACTGGGCTGGTCGGGCCCGTACTGCCCTAGACTTTTTTGATTTAGCACTCGAAGGCGCATAGTAAAAGGAGTGCAGATTGATACATCCCACATCCTTAGTGGGCCGCATGGCGTCGGGCCCGCATGAGAGGCGGTCGAACACAGAGCTTCTGACAGGGCCGCATGAGACATCCTGTCTGAGGCCATGATTGGTCGTCGCATGGACCATCTTCTTACGGCTAGAGCTGGCTGTCGCATGGACCATCTTCCTGCGGCCAGAGTTGGCTGCCGCATGAGTTGTCTGCCTGCGGCCTGAGTTGGCTGCCGAATGGACAGACTGTTGATCTCCTCTATACGACTTCTTCTTTGTCCGCATGGATTTTCCTTGTTCCCCCAAAAACTCAGTATCGTAGTATTTTTCTCTGCTGGATTTGGGGACAGTGGAGTCCTCTGCGGTCGAAAACAAAGTCGCAGGAGAGTTCTGGTCACCGTCTTGGGCTGCAGAAGGAGCTTCTTCGAGAACTTGGTCGGGGGCAATAGTTTTGCGCACCGACGCCTTGCGTGTCCTCTTTGGGTTGGCTCGCTTCTGGGACGGGCTGGCGCTCCCTTCAAAGAGCAATTCTTCGAAGGCTTGCTGGTCAAAACTGTAACGCCCTAGTCCCAAAATACGTAGGACTAGGAACGTAGACATGCCAGCCGTATAATAAATATACGTAAGCTGTAAAATACAGTAGAACCATAACTAATCTCATCCACACAAAAATAAATGAATAAAATATATCATATAATGATAATGAATTATTTTGATACAATATGTTGGGCGAAGACAAATCCACTACCAACAAGTAAGAAAAAAATACATGGAAAATGAAATGAGTTTGGCGAGCAAAGCGAAGACGATCCAAGTGCAATCATCCTCGAAAAAATAGAGATGGTCACGGC
Organism: Iris pallida; assembly: GCA_029216955.1. NCBI lineage: Eukaryota > Viridiplantae > Streptophyta > Magnoliopsida > Asparagales > Iridaceae > Iris > Iris pallida. The sequence continues at coordinate 2,392,155 of JANAVB010021599.1, forward strand.
TAGAGCTAGAACACCTGCGCAAAACAAGAGCACACACCTGGCGAGATAACCAGGTCCTCAGAGGGACGTAACAAGACACATAATATCATGTCATAAACTGAATATAGTTAGCTCAACAGAAAATTGCATATGTTTAAACAAATAAAGGTCCTTAACCCACTACAACAAAAAACCCTTTTAATGACGGCTAAAAAACGTCATTAATGACGAACCATGATGCTTTTTTTTTCCACAGCAACCGTTATGAAAATGGGTGTTATAAATGTTTTTTAAAAGCGTCATAAAATAACCGTCATAAATAGTTTCTATAAAAGCGTTATGAATAGTTAATATATAGTGCACAATTCAGAACAATTTTAAAACGTCATGAATAGATAATATGTACAGGCTCAATGCAGCACATTTATAACACTTTATACTATTCAAATTAGCACATTTATAATGCTCTATACTGCACAGTATATATTACATTCCAAAAACTTAACATTATATATCACCATCTTTATTACATTTCTCAAAATAGAGTACATATCAACATCTTCATTACATTGAATATCCAAATACAGAATGTACCAAAAAATAGGAATAAATCTCTCTTTTGCTAACCAAATTATTAGAAATATTTACTTATGTAGATTCTGACCATGGATCTTCTCTCTGCCATCTCTTGAAGATATCGGGAGTCCCAAAGAGAAGTAGTGTCGTAGCTGAGCGACGACTTGGTGCTGCTGCAGCCGGCGCAGTCGTGGGAGAGCCTCATCCTCTGATCCCTTACTCTCGCCTGAACCCTCACCAGCGCCATCAGTACATCTACTACAGATGGCAAATAACTCCTCTTGGCCAGCATCTCCACAGATATCACAGACTTTGACCTACAACCATATTACATTTGGAATGTCACACTTCAAATAGGAATAGCGTCATGAAAGGGTAGAAAATTAAGTTGCATACACTACTCTGTAAGCTGGAAGACAGATGGAGAAATCACCATTATCAGAGGATTAAGGTATAATAAAGTAGCTTGCAATAAAGTAAGGAACCTGCAGGGGCTTTTCCCACCAACTGCAAATAGATATCTCATACAGCTGCAAAGTACAGCAAAAACCAGTAGCAAACAATAAACTTCCAATAGTCCGCCGTTGCAATGACAAATGAACTTAACCCACTTATGTAACAGAATAATGACGTATCCTTCAAAAATCTTTAATAAGTCCTTTACTTGCTAGAGTAGCTTAATAAGAGGGAAGGAAAATGACAAATGAAAAAAGAAAAAAGAAAAAAATCTACAACTGGAACCAGAAAAACTAATAGACGACTAGTCTTAAAGACCTTGATGTGCCAAATGATAAACTTAAGTAATCCAAGCTCAAATTGCTGAACAAATTGTCAAACAATATCAAATTTTCAAGCCAAACTTGAAGCTAGTTATGGACCACTCACTTTGCTTACAGCTATAACTAAAAAAATAGTAAAGAAATTACCTTTGAACCTTTAAGATCTTCTCTCTTCAGTTCATTGGCCTGAAAATGATAACATAAGCAGAGAAAATGATAACATAAATAGCTCCAAGAGGTACATAAATTAGCGAGAAGAGGCTCAGATTCAGCTTCAGTCCATGATTACTCACTCACAATTGGAGGTGGACCCCCACTCTCATCATCCCTTTTTCCAATAAATGGCTGCAATGGAGCTGCCTCGCCATCTGAAGGAGCAGCCAAATCATTATTGCCAAAAAAAATTCTTTTTCTTCTTCTTTTTCTTTTTCCTTTTCCTTTTTTTCCCTCTCCTCTCCTCTCCTCTCCTTAATTCTAATTCTTCTGACAAGTAATGGCTGCACTGTGTGCCTCGTCATTGGCCGAGGAAGAGAAACAGAGAAAAAATTGAAGGATAAATGAGAATACAATATGCAGTAGAACATAATTATCTATTAGCATTATATTGTATAATCACCTTTACAACTAAAAAAAAGGTAAGAATAACATAAATTATGATAGGGTATATTATAGAGCTTAGTCACAGGTAACTCGATGTCGCTGATGATGGGAGTTATCAAGAATAACAGCAATACTGTGGGTGTGAGAGTTAAAAGAGTCTCTAGAGTACTTACATGCTTGGAACATACAAAAAAACAGCCAAAAGAGTCTCTAGAGCAAAATCTTCTTATGGAGAATTGGGATCTGGGCTCAAATCAAACATTCTAAATTTCGACATAAATTGTAGAGATGGCAATTGGGCATTAGCTGTTCCCAAGGACTAACACTAAAAATCATAATAAGTATTGATATCTGACAAACAAATTAACACAATTCTAATCAATTGTAATACTCACAGAGCAACAACAGCTCCAACATCAGAGCACTCCACGGGGTGGGGGGTCGACCGGTCGAGGAAGTGCTGGAAGCGGCGGAAGAAGTCCGATCTCCATTTTGCGAAGGGGAGGGAGGTGGATGCGTCGATCGGTGATGTCTCCATTTTTTTTCGGAGGAGGGATGGGGTGGGGTTAGGGTTAGAGTTTTGAGCTCATTTGTAGATCGGAGTGGGGGAAGAAGGAAGAAGAAGGGGAATCGACGACCAACAGAAGCCAAGAAGATAACTGCTTGGCGGATCCCACTAAACCCGATCCGAAGTCGACCCGTGCCGCCAGCTCCCTCCCCATCTCCTCCTCCCTTTCTAACTAGGTTTAGGGTTTTGTATCTAGGGTTAGGGTTTTGGAGTTGGGGGAAAGGAAGGAGAAGAAGATGAGGAGAGGAGGGTGTTGCTAAACTAGAGTTAGGGTTTTGGATCTATGGGATTTTGGAGTTGGGGGAGAGGAGGGAGAAGAAAGGATCGGAGAAGGAGAAGTCCAGAACCAGAGGGAGAGAAAAAATTATGTTGGAGCGCGGGATTTTGTCAAAAAATAAACTTATCAAATATTACAAGTTTGCTACCGCTCTAAACTATTAATAACGCTTTGTTTTATAAACGTTATAAAAAGCCCAGAATTAGCCCAAACCATCATAGAAAAAAGGTATTTTTCAACTTAATAACGCTTATGTATCAGCCGTCATTAAAACTCCTTGTCGAGCGTCATTAATAGGTCTTTTTGTTGTAGTGACCATTCTATGTGTAAATGCATTTTGAAGACAACGTTCCACACAAGGGCTCCCGAGACTAGAAACACGACGCGTTAGCATTTCAACCGAGGTACTAGTGGCATCTAGAGGAAAATAAAGAAATGTACGGCACACTAGTCTCTCGGGTGAGTCACTAACGGCAGCTAGAGGAAAATAAATGCACGGCACATTTGTGTTTCAACCGAGGCACCAGTGGCATCTAGAGGAAAGTAAATAAATGCACGGTGCACTAGCTCTCGGCTGAGTCACAAATGGCAGCTATAGAAAAGTAAATGTGTGAAAGCCCCTGCATCTAATAACTGTCTTCCCCTCCCCATGTACTACTCGTGCTGAATCCACACCACGATATTTCTAATAACCGCCAAGTCTTCTAGGCAATTATATTAGCAGTTATATCCTAATGCTCGTCCTGTACGCACCGATGTACGGTCAGTACGTAAGTCCGAATCTATATGGGACACGCGATATCGTGGCACACAGGTGTTGGCCAATGAATACGGCACAAACAAAGGTGGTCCCGTAACTCTAGGCCAAATGCATAAAGAAAACTAAAGTATAGTAATTTACAACTACATATTGTTTTAAAGAACAAAAATAAAACATGCATGATATTGAGCAAGAAATTAAACAGTAAAGGCAAGGTGTGTTGCCTGGTGGGTCGCCTGGGGTGGTGCGATACTCCGACAAGTCCGAATAGTCTGATGGCCGGGGTTGATGTAATGGATCCAAAATCGTGAGAAAATAGGAACATGTGATTAGTCACGATCAACAACGATAATAGGAAGAATTTAGGAGTGACTGAATATTTATACAATTTTTAGAAATAATTTTATAATAATTTTACATAAATACTTGAAAATACTTAAAATATATAATTTGGAGAAATATATTTTTATTAGTCAAATATACGTCTAGATAAATATTTGAAAAATTGAAATTTATTTTTAGGCTAAATTCACATTTAAAATATATATAATATATATATATTGTAGAAAAGTAACTTTTCGTTAGTCAAAATATTTTAATAAAATATAGGAAAAATAATTTTAGGGCTATTGAGTGTTGTCAAAATAATTTGAAAAATGCTAATTATCAAATTTATTTAAATAAACAGAATAATACACTAATAATTTTAATAATAGAAAACATAAACAAAAGTATTTAAAATAATACTAATAATATAATAGTAAAAGAAATAATAATATAATAATAAAATTAGTAATAATAATAACAATAATAATAACTGTGGCAGTATTAATAATAATAACAATAATAATAATAATATGAATAATAAATTAATAAATAATAACAGTAATAATAATCTTAATAATTAATAGTAATAACAATGATAGTTATAATAATGATAATAATATTAATAAGAATATAATAATAAATACCAAATATCCCCACTGTTGCTGTGACTTTTTCTTTTTCTTTTTTTGTACTTCGTATTTACAAGTCGCATACGAATTCATATTGTTGTTGCGTGCGAGATTTGCGTTTCGTAATTGCTCGTCGAATGCGAATATGTGCGAGGTACATATTTTTGTAAAATATTTTATTTGAGATTTTATATATATAGAAGAATTTAATTTCAAAATAATATGTGATAAATATTTTTTCTAAAAAGAGTTATTTTGTTCGTCGTTTAAAAATAAGTGGTGATTGAAAAATTTTGGTTTATATGAAATATTTCCAAATATTTTGCGAAATGTGAAAGTTGCTTATTAATATATTTTGTTATTTATAAAAGTTAGTTCATGAATTAATATTTAAAGTATTTATCGTGATTTTCAAAATTAATTATTACTATAATTATTTAATTATAAAAATGATATTTGGGATTTTGTTAATTTTAATATTTGATTAAATATGGTAATTTAAATTAGAAAAGATTTTATTGACTTTATTTAAAATATTTTAAATTAAGTATAGAATTTATTTAGATTGGATTTGATTTGAATTGAATTATTTTTAAATCAATTTGAATTAATATATGATTATCTAATTGGGATTTAAATCCTCCCAATCCCTATCCAACTGGGAATTCCCACCTCCTATAAAAGGAGAGGTACTCCTCCAGAAATTTTCCATCCACAACCCAAAATTCGTGCATCGTGTCGGTGTCGCCATTCCCCATTCACTATATTACTATTCCTACAAATACATTATTAATCGGGTCCGACAAATCCGGACCTCCATCCCCGTCGTGTCAAACACCCTCGACACGACGTAACCTACCTCCTACTCCTTCCTATCGTTCCCGACACCCACCATCCTCGGCGCCCACACGCGTCACTATCACCACCACTCTCGCCTTCCAACAATCGAACTCCTGCTAGCCGCAACTCCTCCACCATCATCACCGGACCACCAATAGCACTAGCCTATTCCCCGTCCATGTTTCTAGCACTCCATCCAAACTCCCCATCGTCGTCCTGACAGCATCACCACAACCCCGGTAAGCACCGCCGCTGCCGGTCATCATCATCCTCATTACCGTAACCCAAACTCTCCGCCATCATCCCGACCGACCCCGGTCCCAAACCCACAGAACACCACCGCCACCACCACCCAGGAACACAAAATAGGGGAAAGAAATCCTCACCTCGGCCACGGATCTATGCCGCGCCAACCGCCCACCTGTGGTGTAACACCGCACGTCCGCGAGCTTCATGCCGCCCCCGCTCCCGAATGTCGGCCTCCGCCTGGAGCGCACCGCCCCATTTCCCAGCGCCGGCGAGCGCCTCCACCAAGCTCCGATCGCCCTCTCCGGCGAAACCCCTCCAGCCGCGTTCTCCGTCGAAGCCGTTCCTCCTCTCCGCGTGGCCGTCCGACACCATGCCAGCAGCGCGCCCAGCCGCTCCGCCCCGCGCACGACCGCCCCTTCCGCGCGGCACCGTCGACCCCCTCTCTTTCCTCCAGTACCAGATCCGCCACCACCAGCTCTCCGTTCTAACCTGCCGCCGCCTTCACCGGCCACCACCGGCGCCGGAGTCGCCGCCGATCCCCAATCGATAAAACCCCCTCTCGATTTCTCTCTCTTCCCTTTCTTATCCTTCTTATCCCTTTAAAAAAACAAAAAAAACAAAAGAAAAAGTCACAGCAACATTGGGGATAATTGGTATTTATTATTATATTATTATTAATATTATTATCATTATTATAACTATCATTGTTATTAGTATTAATGATTAAGATTATTATTACTGTTATTATTTATTAATTTATTATTCATATTATTATTATTATTGTTATTATTATTAATACTGCCACAGTTATTATTATTATTATTAATTTTATTATTATATTATTATTTCTGTTACTATTATATTATTAGTATTATTTTAAATACTTTTGTTTATGTTTTCTATTATTAAAATTATTAGTGTATTATTCTGTTTATTTAAATAAATTTGATAATTAGTATTTTTCAAATTATTTTGACAACACTCAATAGCCCTAAAATTATTTTTCCTATATTTTATTAAAATATTTTCACTAACGAAAAGTTACTTTTCTATAATATATATATTATATATATTTTAAATGTGAATTTAGCCTAAAAATAAATTTCAATTTTTTAAATATTTATCTAGACGTATATTTGACTAATAAAAATGTATTTCCCTAAATTGTATATTTTAATTATTTTCAAATATTTATGTAAAATTATTATAAAATTATTTCTAAAAATAGTATAAATATTCAGTCACTCCTAAATTCCTCCTATTATCGTTGTTGATCGTGACTAATCACATGGTCCTATTTTCTCACAATTTTGGATCCATTACATCAATTCCGGCCATCGGACTATTCGAACTTGTCGGAGCATCGCACCACCCCAGGCGATCCACCAGGCAAGACACCTGTCCTCTTTGGGTTGGCTCGCTTCTGAGACGGGCTGGCGCTCCCTTCAGAGAGCAATTCTTCGAAGGCTTGCTGGTCAAAACGAACCACAAGCATCTGCTGTGTAGAGCCGAGCTTAGACGCATCAGATTGTGTCACCAACTTCTCATCGGAAGAGAAGGACATCCCCAGCAGAGTCGCCATCGTGTTTGCCACAAAAAAAATCAAAGACGGGTATTACAGAACACTGAAATTGATTGCAAACTCGCTTGTACAAAGGAAAACCTAGAAAGAAATCCTAGGAAACAATCTAAGTACAATTGTTTAGTTTTGATTCTGCGGGGTAACGGTGGAGGCTCGAGAAAGTGCGATCAACTCTGCCTTACTCCGTGGACTATCTGATGCAGTCTTTAGCTCGTGAAGAAATTGCTTTTTTCTTGAAGGTTGTCAGCCTTTTGCAGGGGTGTGGCACCCTGCTATTTATAATAGAATGTATGTTGAGTCGCATAGACGGCTTGCGGCCACGTAGCTGATTAGCACGTGAAGACCCGCTCTTTGGCTGCCATCTGTCAATTTGTTGAGATTTTGTTGCAGCAAATATGGGTAGTTAAGGACTTGGTCAAATTGTCACGTGTCCTGTTGCGGGGAGCTGCATAGTTTTCTCAGTCTTTGATCTGTATTTTGGTCGCATAAAGCTCATGCGGCTTGGATCACAGTTACTCTTGGCTGCATGAAGTTTGGAGATTTTCGGGCCGCATAAGTCTAAGCCGCATAAGGTTCATGCGGCTTAGATGACACTCTTCTGGCCGCATGAAGGCGTACGAACCCTGGTTTTGGGCGACGTCTCACGTCTTATCTTTTTTTGTCGAAGTGTCAGTACTGTCATTTTTGTCAGTTTTGTTAGGACTTGTCAACTTTATTAGTCGAACTGCTCCTCTTGGCCGCATATCTTCCTTCTGCAGCTGTTTATCGACGGGTCGCATATGTCATTGAACCAGTCATGCGACTTTTCTTCATGCGGACATGTTTGGCCCAAACTACCTATGCGACAATTTGTAATTCGCATGAACCCCATATTTTTCATGCTTCTACAGTCCTGAGCAGTAAATATGAATTAAGGTCCAAAGTGGAGTCACAAGAACCTAGATATGAGATATATAGGCTAATTGGTGTTTAATAGAGTTAAACATGGATATCTAGTGTGTGATATGCAATCTAGGTCAAATCTGGACCAAACTAGGCTTCCGGGATCAAAACTAAGTCAGGTTGACTTTTAGGGTCAAACTAGTCTACTGTGGTCGAATCTGGTCAAAATAGTCAATACCCCTATAAGAAAAGGGATACTAGATAACATATAAATATATAGACTCTAATATACCAATATCTAGTCCCATCTAGTACCCTAGCCTATGACTTATACCTTGGCCAATATCCTAATATACAACCCATACCCAAGGCTCTAGGTTTTTCTATTATCTTTACATGATATTATCTATTAACAATATGTATTACCTACCCATATTCATTACATATTACAACATTACCTATATATATGATATTACCTATTATAGGTAATTACTTGATTACCTACACTATATTACCACATTGCCCCAATCAATTACCTATGTATAGGCAATACCTCATCCTAACACATTGTCACTCTTAACTTAATCATGAACCCTAATCCCACATTATCTCTAACTCAACCCCTTCAAGTGTCCATTCACATGTTCCTCCCCTTACCTGAAATGCTCTCCTTCCTCATCTCTACCTACCCATTTACCTATTTACTAGTTACATAACATATGACTCTCACATATACCTCTCATATTTTACTTATTTCTAGTTGATGCAAGTACTCATACAGCAGCAGCTACTGCTACTGCTGCCCAT
>JANAVB010021599.1:2407101-2522101 GCA_029216955.1 Iris pallida
GCGCGACTGAATGGGAGCGGAGCTTCTGGTCGCTGCTAGGGACAGGATTAAGCTCGCTCGGGAAACTGCCGGACGGATGTGTAGGAGGACCTTGACAAGTTCTCCACTCTTATGAGGACTAGGTCGTCGGAGTCAGGCTTGTAGAGCCCGGGAAGAATCTGCCTCTCGTAGAGTAGCTGATACGAAGGAGCGGATTCTCGCACTCCAGAAGGAGTTGGCCTTCTTAGAGTCAGAGCGGGAGGTGCTCGTGCAGAACAAGAGTTGATTGCTCGAGAGGCGAGAGGATTTCTCGATCCTCTGTCAACCTGGAGCGGGCCTTCAAGAAGTTTGAGGGCAACTGGCGAGCCCATGCTCATCTGGAGGATGCGGCGCGGTGTTGAATCAGGAAGCGGAGCGCCGAGCCAGACAGAAGCTTGAGCGGTCGGTTGCCTTGATAAAGGACCGTCTTACGGCGTTATGTTCCAGAGCGTGAGTGATTGGCTTTCTGTCTTCTTCTTCTTCTCTCTTTCTCTCTTTTTTTTTTCTTTTTAATTTTTTTTGCAAGGGGGTGTGATCCCTGCTGATGTAGCCTTTTGATTTTTGAATAAATGAGCATGTTTCAACTCATCTTTTCTTTCTTACACTTGCGGTGTTTATGGAATTTGGACTTGCTGGAGGATTTATTTGTGGACCTATTATCCTAGGCGTACCTTGGTTTTAGGTACGGATTACAGTTTAGATAGGATGTCCAGGACAGCCACGGCAAAATGGTCATGGATGTTCTCGGTACTGGGGGAAGGAATGCCGTAGAGCAGCTGGGCTCCCGGGGCATGGTAAGATGGTGGATTTATGCTAAGAAGCTTAGCGAATGAATATTTGTGGACCTATTACCCTTGGCGTACCCTAGCTCAGGATGCGGATAATGGGGTGAAAGGGAACCGATCACATTTGCTCAGAGGTTATGATGACATGGCAAACATGAAGGTTTTATCGTGAAATCTTCCTGCTCAGCGGTAATGAGAACATGGCAGGAGAGACTTTACGGAAGCTATTTGTGGTTAACAGAGGATATTTGTGGTCAACAGAGGACATTTGTGGTCAACAGAGGACATTGTGGTCAACAGAGGACATTTGTGGTCAACAGGGGACATTTGTGGACCTATTATCCTTGTCGTACTCCGGTTGTGGGTACAGATAATAGGTTTAAAAGAGGATCGACATACTTGCTCAGAGGTAATGTGGACATGGCAAATATGACGATTTCTTCGACGGAGCCTTCCCACTCAGAGGTAGTGAGGACATGGCAGGAGTGGGCTCAATGAAGATTTGGTACATAGAACGACTCAGAGGTAGGAGAACGTGGAAGTTCTATACGAGGGGGCGGTTTGTTTTTGGTGGAAGTGAAGACGACTCAGAGGTAATGAGGACATGGTCGTTTCGGAAATTGGTGGATCGACTACCCTTTTTGTGCACTGGGAGTACGGATAGTGAATCCTGAGGGAGGATCTCTGCCAGGAAGAAAGTTCAGAGGTATAATCATACTTGACTTACTATCTGAAAGAGTGACCGGAATGTAAGTTCAGAGGCACCAGCTGGTACATAACTCGGTAATTTGGACTATTGAGGGAGTGAGAGTTCAGCGACACCAGCGGGTGTATGGCTCGATAATCTGAAATAGGGTGGATGAGAGTTCAGTGGTACTAAAGGGGTACATGACTCGATAATCTGGAGAATGATAGATGAGAGTTCAGTGGTACTAAAGGGGTATATGACTCGATAATCTGGAGAATGATGTTCAAACATAGTATTTCTTCAGGAACTTGCCGTTGACGGGCAACATGAGCAAATCTACGTTCTGCTTAGCGAGGCGGTAGGCGCCGTTGGAGAATACGGTCTCGATGACAAATGGACCTTCCTATTTTGGCTGGAACTTATCGGTGGTCTTGTGGGTCATGACCATCGGCCTTCGGACTGCCAGAACAAGATCACCCACTTGGAATGTTCTGATTTTAACTTTCTTGTTGAAGGCTCCGGAGATGCGTGCTTGGTATAGCTCGATCCTTTGCTGAGCTAGGAGGCGCTTTTCATCTAAGCCTCCAACTCTTGTAGTCGTCGTCGGTAGTTATCATCCGTCGTCAATTGATAAGTGAGGGCGACGCGGAGTGAGGGGATCTGAGTCTCCAAAGGGAGGACTGCTTCGCTCCCGTACACCAGAGGGAATGGTGTATTCCCGGTGGCTGTTCGAACCGTGGTACGATAAGCCCATAAGCACTCGCCGAGCTTCTCGTTCCAGTCGCGTTTGTTGGAGGAGACGAACTTCTTAAGGAGCTTGATGATTGTTTTGTTGAATGCCTCTGTCAACCCGTTTGCTGCCGGGTTGTATGGTGTCGAAGCGACATTCTGAATGCGGTGCTTATCGCAGAATCGGTAGAATGCATGGCTTATAAACTGTTGACCATTATCATGGATGATTCTTCGTGGTAGTCCGAAGCGGTAGATAACGTGATGCTTAAGGAAGCTGATCACGTTTGAAGTTTTAACTTCTGCGAGTGGGACAGCTTCCGCCCATTTGGAGAATAATCAGTGATCGCAAGTATGAAGCGATGTCCTCGGGAGGAAGGTGGGGTGATTGGACCAATGATATCCATCCCCCATGCTTCGAATGGCCAGGATGCCACCGTTGGATGCAGAAACTCGGATGGTTGGTGAATAAAATCCGCGTGGACTTGGCAGGCCTTGCATTTTCTGGCATAATCTATCGTATCTGCCACCATCGTGGGCCAGTAGTAGCCCATCCGGCGAAGGCGGTCCTGTAGCTTAGGGCCGGGTTGATGGGCCCCACAGACACCGTCGTGAGCTTCTCGTACAGCTTCTGTAGCTTCCGCGTTCGACAAGCACCGGAGCATAATCCGTCGTAGGAGCGGCGATACAACATTTTCGTCTCTGTATCGTAGAAGAATCTGAGAGAACGCCGTCTGATAGAGGTAGCTTCCTTTGGATTCTCTGGGAGGATGTCGTATACGACGAAGTCGATGAACGGCTGTCTCCAGTCCGGTGTGTCGTCGACTGTCTGGGCGGAATAACTTGCCATGGCTTGAACGTTGTTCTTGGGACAGACCAGTTCGTGACCTATTATGTCAACCGAATGATGAGCTTGGTTCGGTACTGCTAAGGAAGCGGCCAGGCCTGCTAGGGCATCGGCTTCGATATTTTGGAGTCTGGGGACGTGCTCGATAAAGAATCCCTCGAATGATAAGATAATGTTGATCGCAATTTGATGGTAAGGGATCATGTCTTCATGGCGAACCTCGTATGAGCCCCTGATCTGATTGACGTTTAGTTGGAAGTCGCCGTATGCTTCAAGGTATTCTACCCCCAGCTCTTTTGCAAGTTGGAGGCCAATGACCAGAGCGTTATATTCGGCCACATTATTGGAGCAGGGTTCCGTGAGGGAGTAGGCGCGATTGATCACCAGCCCAGTAGGAGAAATTAATACCACTCCGACCCCGACGACGATGTTTCCCTTGGGTCCGGTCCTTGAGGCGCCATCGAAGAACATTCGCCATATGTTATCGTGGGTGGCTGTATTCGAATTGGCGACCTCGTCTGGGATCTCTTCATAGATTCTGGATGACTCCGATCCTGGGTGGGCTGCCAAAAAGTCTGCTAGGGCTTGACCCTTAACAGCCTTTTGCGGGACGAAGATCATATGATAGGGGGACAGTAATATTGCCCATGTGGCGAGACGAGAGCTGAGGGCCCCTGGTTTAGTCATGAGGACTCTGAGGGGGTTGACTCGCGAGATCACATGTATGGTTTGTCCTGTGACATAGTGCCGCGTCTTTTGAATAGCGAATACCAGGGCGAGACACTCCTTCTCTACGACGGTGTATCGATGTTCTGGCCCGATCATCATCCAGCTGAGATAATATATGGCCTGCTCGTGGCCTGCATCGTTATTTTGTGCTAGCAGGGCACCAAGGGAGTGTTCCATTGCTCGTACGTAGAGCAGGAATGGTTTTCCGGGGACCGGGACCACCAGGACTGGGGGATTCGACAAATATTCTTTGATGTCGTCGAAAGCACGCTGGCATTCCTCGTCCCATACGAATGAGACTCCCTTCTTCATGAGGTGTGTGAACGGTCGGCATCGCCCGGAGAGGTTGGAAATGAACCTCCTGATGTAAGCTAGCCTCCCTTGGAGGCCTCTGAGTTCGTGGAGATTTTTCGGGGGACCCATCTCCATGATTGCCTTCGTCTTCTCAGGGTCTACATGGATGCCCCGTGCCGTGATGATGAAGCCTAAGAATTTTTCGCTGGATACGCCCAAGAATGATTTCGTAGGGTTCATCTTCAGGTTGTGGGCTCTCATCAGGTCGAATACCATTCTCAGGTCTTGCAGATGATCTTCCTTATGGCGACTCTTGATGGCGATGTCGTCGACATAGCATTCTACTGTTTTGCGTAAATGTTCTCGAAAAATGATACTCATGGCCCGCTGATATGTAGCGCCAGCATTCTTCAGACCGAATGGCATGACTGTGTAGCAGTATGTACCAATCGGCGTTCGGAATGATGTGTGCTTTTCGTCGTCGGAAGACATCTTGATTTGATTATACCCCGAGAATCCATCCATGAATGACATACGTTCGAAGCCGCATGTGTTGTCGATCATGATGTCTGTGATAGGAAGGGGAAATTCATCTTTGGGGCATGCCTCGTTCAGGTTGCGGAAGTCGATACAGATTCGAATCTTTCCATTCTTCTTGAGGATGGGTACTATATTGGCGACCCAATCAGGATGTTGCTCTTCATGAATGAAGCCGCTGGCTATTAACTTGTTGACTTCAGTTTCGATCGCGTCCATGACACCTGGGCGGAAGCATCGTTGTTGCTGCTTGACTGGCTTTGCATCTGGCCGTATATTGAGTTTGTGGAGAGCGATGTCAGGATTTAACCTCGGCATGTCTTCATAGCTCCAGGCGAACACATCAATGTATTCTCTGACGAGTACTAACAGCGATTCTCGTTCTTCGTCAGTTAGGCTTTTACTGATAAAGATCGGTTTTGGAGAAGATTCGCTGCCGAGATCCACTTGTATAACCTCATCTTCGGTAGGAGGTTCTCTCAGTTCGAACCGCTTTTCCTATTGTGCGTCTAATTGCTGGGCCCATGGTTCTAGCTCAAGGATTTCGGAGATGTCTTCGTCTTCCTCGTAAGCGTCGGTGAATGCCATGTTGACTGACATGACTTGTCTGAACACATCTCCGATGCTGGTATCTGAGTCGGAAGTCGGTGATCCGGTTGAATGTGACTGCTAGTCGCATTCTTCATCTGAGCTTTCAGGGGTTGTAGTAGGCGTTACATACCCTAAACCGCATCGAGTTTTGTTATAGTAGTTCCGTGGTTTGCCCGCCGGGGCTGGCGTCTTCAAAGGTAATCATCGTCCAGTGCCGTAGTTCAGTCCTGGCGTTGTCTCTAGATCATACCCCTGTTTCTGCATAAGATATTTGGATTGAGGGCTATAGAGATACAGAGGCAGTCTTCCGGCATCTGACCCGAAGTCGACTTCTTCCATAGCGGGGGGGATGTGGATTGTTCGTCCGGCCGAAGATGATCGGGTGGTCCCCTCCCTTGACTATTCGGTGTCTTCTACTGGAGTAAGTTGGATGCCGGTATACACGTTTGTCACCTGTGTATGTAGGTGAGTGCCTATACCGTGTTCCATAGCATACATTGTACATAGCTTATTGAGCTCGGTGTAGTTCAAAGATAACCCTTTATTGATAAAGTAAGGTATCTTTTCTAGAGGGATTACATCATCTGCGGAAGGGGTATCGGAGTGGGCAGCCACATACTTGGCCAATTCTGGTTCTTCTTCGGCCACCCCCTGTATAAATGAAGACTGAGAGGACGACCTAGTCAGCTTGATCTTCAGAGGCTCAACTGGCGGAGCAGATCGTGGAGTTGTTGGTAAACTAGCAACCCCCAGTTTGGTACTTGATGTGAGGCGAGGGGTGGCTGGTTCGCTAGAAGTGTCAGACCTCGCATCGGGGTGAAGAATCTTCTTGGGAAGGCGTATTGTGAGCGGTCTGTCGGAGGGATTGGGCTTCTCCGTTTGGAGCTGACCGACTCTCGGTAGTCTGATGGTAAGTGGCCCTGTTATGGGTCTCGGCGCTTGGCCGGACCTTGGCAGCCGGATTCTCATTTGTTCTTCTTGTGCGGAGAGACTGATTGCGTCCTTACGCAGAGTGGCCGTAAGGGGTGCAGAATTGCCCGGTTTGCGAGCCTGAAGGTGGATCGTTAGAGGTTCTTCTGATCCTGTAGCCATCTTGTTGTGAGCTTGCACATCTTCTTCGACCAGATGCTTCTTTGATTTTTCGTACAGACAGGAGTCTGAGTAATAAGATTCGACCCCCTTGAAGGGATCGATATCGGCAAACTCTGTCCTCACGAAGCCGTGCTTATCGACATATTTGAAGCACTGGTATAGCGTGGAAGGCACGATCATGTAATCGTATATCCAAGGCCGCCCCAGAAGGATATTGTAAGAAGTGTCGGCATCTATGACATAACAGGTGACTTCTGATTGGAGATCGCCGATCTGACACTTCAAACGGATCTTCCCTATTGGGTAGCTCCTGCCCGAATTGAAATCGCGAATGGCGGTGCTTGTAGGTGTCAGGCGATGCATCGGAATGCGAAGATGATGTAGCAGACCCTTCGGAATGATGCTTATAGAGGACCCAGGATCAATGTGTATTCGGTCCACCTTTACGTCGTCGATGTATCCAGTGTAGTATAGCGGGCGATCATGCAGGTTAGTTTTGATGAGCATATCTTGCGGAGAGAAGACGATATTGGGCATTGCTCCTGTACACGCACTATCTTGGAGCTCTGCTGGTTGGTTATCTCCCGTGAGGTTGACCTGAGCCAAGTATGCGTCGGCATTTTGGAGCGCCTCACTTAAAGCCGTGCGGACATCCTTTGAGAGCCTGAGGAGTTCATATAAGGACAATTTGGCCGGGGTATTAGCTAATTGCGCTAAGATGTCGAAGTTGTAGGGCCTCTCCATCCCCTGAGGTGTCTCCTTCCGGAGGGACTTGTCGAAGCGAGTCTCCTTCGGCCTAGGCTTGTCGGTCGTCGAAGGCTGAGCCGGTCCCGGAGCATCATTGGTAGTGGGCGGATGATCATCAGTCGTGCTTTCGGTCACCGGTTGGGCTTGTGTTCTGGATCGAGTAGTGACGGCCGAGACTTCCTCTTCTTCTGCCGAGGCAGTGCAGCAGGATCTGACTTTTTCACTTTTCCTTTTAGAAGGTGGAGAGGGCTGAGTTACCTCGTGGACTAGGTCCGGATGGACCCACATGATTTCCCCTCGTGATGTGGTGAGGGGTATTAGACCAGCGGCTTGATCGCGAGCAGGCGACAGATTAGCAATCTCCATTGTTGCCAGAGGGATGGGTATAACCCCGTCCTGAGTCTCTGTTGGAGGGAAGCTGCCGAATTGTACGGACACCATATTGGCTGCCACGGTTACCTCTTCAAAATCGATGGCCAGGGCGTTCGAATCGATGAGGTTTTGGATATACCGTTTCAGTTGGTAGCAGTCGTGTGTAGCATGGTGGATGTAGCGATGGTAATGGCAGAACTTTGGGTTCTCCAGATCAGCCGGCCGAGGCTCCCGTCTTGGTGGAGGAAGCTGAATCCTATCTCCTTGTATAAGCATGTCCAAGATAGGCTTGACGTGGCCGTCTTCAAAGGAATAAGTGATTTGAGGCCATTGTTTGTCCGCTGGCTGTGGCTCGGGCTTCTGGGCTGTATCGGTCACCATAGCCTGCTTGTCTTTGTTGTCCCGGTTGTTGGAGGGGCTACCCCCATTGTCGTTGCTGGTGTTAGGACGCTTGCTCTTGTTCTCTCCCTCCGAGATATGCAACCCCAGTTGGCGAGCCTTCTTCAATCGTTCTTCAGCACTTGTAGCACTGATGATAAAAGCCTTCCAGTCCTTGAACTGACTTTTGCCCTTCCAGAGACTAATTGTTGGAAGTAGTCTCTTTTGGCAAATTTCAATCAAAGAAGAGTTCGGGTTGCCAGATGGTAACTTTATTGCGGTTTGACGAAACCGCTCAATGTAATTTCTCGTCAGTTCTTTCTCTCCTTGAACGACGTCCATGAGGGTAGACATCGTCATGTCCTGTCCTACCTCATAGAACCTCTCCAAGAACAAGCGTTTGAAGCCAGCGAAGGAGTAGATGCAATTGTCTGGCAGGTTGCGGTACCAATCGAAGGTGACTCCTTCCAATGCCCCAATGAATAATCGCGTGAGGATAGCGTCATCATGGGGCAGATGGTCGGTAGTGACCTCAAAGTAAGTGATGTATCGACTTGCTAAAGTCTTGCCATCATATGGGTTGATATTGAACGGCTTATATCTTGGCAGAAAGGGAACATCCCTCCATTCAGCAGGATATGGTTGCCGTATTCTGAGGTCTTGAGAGTTTTCTCGGGCGTGGAACATTGCTCGGAGCTCCTGAACCTCTCTTCTTACTTCTCGGGCCTCATCTGTCGCGGTAGGGGCCGTTATCTCGGGAGGATTATTGCCCTGGTTTGGCGCCGCTGAATTTGAATCTACGTTGATTGCGGGACCCGTGCTTGTCTGGCCAGGTGTCACTCCCTGCAGAGTAGGAAGTGCCGCTTTGATCTCGTCTACAGACTTGACCAAGGCATCAATATGGCCTCCAACGTGTCGATGCGCTGGCGATCGCTGGAACCGCCTTGATTGCTGTCTGTCATGAATACCGTCTTCATATGAGGAGTGACGGAGGGAGTGGTGGAGGATGTACCCTCCGAGTCGTACCTATGCATCGAGAAATCATCTGGATATGTGGGGATGTTCTCTTCAGGTTCGGACTCGGAAGGAACACTACGCCCAGCTTCGGAGCTTGCTTCGTCTAGAGAATCATGGATGTCCTCGGGGACATCAGCATCTGTTGTACCCGATGGAAGGGTTGTTTCTCGGGGTTCATCTCCTTGAAACATTGGATTATTGTGGACGTTCGGAGGAGTACTACCCCCAGCTCCTACGACCCTCAGGGTCGGGGACGATGAGCCTCCTGTTGCAGCAGATTTTGTCTTCGAACGGGTGTATTGGTATACTCCGGTGGAGGGTAACCGTTTAGCCGACAACTTCTTAGCTGTAGTGGCTGATATCTTTGGACTGGAGATGCTTGTCTTCTTCCCTCTCCCCTCGGCGGGGACCTTCTGAGCGGAATTGCAGGAGACAACAGGAGGTGCCTCATCTTCTGAGTTCGGGTGCTGTAGTCTGTGGAAGACGGACGGACGATCTTCCGTCACTGCTGCGTTGTTGCAGCAGCAGTTGACGATGATCTGAGTGCAGTGACGTCCATGTGAGGATTCTTTGCACGCCGAGGCCCCTTCTCTTTTCTTGCGCTTGTGGAGGATCGCCTCTCGCAGGTCAGAGGGACCACTCTGTCCGTTCGCCGCCGGAGATTGGACTTGAGCGGTTCTGTACAACTTCCCATCAGAGGCTCGTGTGATAATCAGCGGGACGCCCTGATAGTCAGAGGTTGGGGCAGCTGTCTGGGCTTGATGAGCTCGCGCTGCCCTAGACTTCTTCTTCCTAGCACTTGTGGGTGCATAATAGGAAGAGTCCAAGTTGGACATCACAGAGTCTGGCTTATCATCCAGAGAGTCATCAGGGTTCGGACCGTACGAGAGACGGTCGAAAACTGATCGAGAGGAGCATGGGCAGATGCTATGCGGCTGGGAGCGGGAACCGTGCAGGCTGTCTGCATGCGGTTGTCTCCTGTTGTCGGACGAGTTCTTATGCGGCTAGGGGTTACGACCGTGCAGGCTGGCCGCATGCGGTTGGCATCTATGGCCGCATGGGTTTTCTGCAAACGATTGACTTTACTGGCCGCATGAGTCTCATCCATGCTGTCGGGAACTGTAGTCGCATAAGTTATACGGCTAACAGAAGTAGCCGCATGAGTTTTCTTCATGCGGTTGGCGGTTGTAGCCGCATGGGCTTTCTCCTTGCGGCTAATGCTCTTCTGCGGTTCAGTCCGCGTAGAGTCCCTCTTTGTCCCTGCAAGTCCAGCATCATAATGTTTTCTTCTGCCGGACTTGGGGACAGCCGAGTTGTCTACAATCTGAAGTGGGACCGCAGGAGAATCCTTCTCGCCGTCTTGAGCAGCAGAGGGCATCCCATCGAGGGCTTGAGGAGGAGCAAATGACTTCGGTCTCCATTCTTTGCGGGCCTTCGTGGTGCGGGTGTACTTCTGGGCCGGGCCAGCGCTGCCTTCAGAGAGCATCTCTTCGAACGCCTGTTGGTCGAAGCGGACGACCATCTTCTTTTGTGTGGAGCCAAGTTTGGCTGCATCTGATTGCGTCACCAACTCCTCAGCCATGGAGAAGTTAGTCCCCAGCAGAGTCGCCATCGTGTTTGCCATTGATTGTAAAAAAATAGAACAATTATCGGAGGACTGAACTTAGACTCACAATACAAACTCGCTCGTACAAAGAAAGCCTAGGGACGAAAACCTAGGTACAGCAGACTAAGTACGATTGTTTATTTTTGATTCTGGGGGGTGACGATAGAGGCTCGGGAAAGCGACGGCCGCTCTGCCTTACTCCTTGGACGATCAGTATGTAGCCTTGGCTCGGGGAAGATCTGCTCGACGTTGATGAAGAAACGCTCTTCTTGCTCTCCTCGGATTGCTCTCCTGGCTTCTCTCTCTCTGTGATTATCAAGAAGAAAGGGGGAGCTCTCTCTGTGTAGATCTCTCTCTTCTTATTTTTTTTTATTCTTTTGTTGCCGACCTCTCCTCTCTCTTTTTTTTCTCAAGGAAATGATGCTGGCTATTTATAAGAGTGGGGGGTGATCATTAGGGTTTGCTAATGATTATCTGTTTGAAATGTCGGCGCTCCTTCATTCTATCTGAACCCTTGATCCTGATTACAGTGTGCCCACGAATGTGTGGTGAATGTGTGTCATATATATACATATATATAACAGAGTGCATTGCTGTTATGAGTGTGCCTACGAATCTGACCCTACGAGACAGTGAAGTGTGATAGTAAGGAAGTGAGGGGACTGCTATGTTAACATCTAGAGCTTCAATATACCCACCCTATGGCAAACCAAGCTATTCATGAGTACAAAACTGAAATACAAAACTAAAATAACCAATTTGTCATTTGACAAACACTTAGTGGGCTCTCCTCGAATTTCTCCAAGGATGACACAAAAACTCTAAAACTTCTACCAAAATGATGGCTAGAGCCTTGCTCTCCTCCCTATGGGTACCCCTAGTCCATGTATGTGTTCCTACAAGTGTCATGCATGAAAATAGAATCTTAAATTAGAGAAATAACTAGAGTTTACCTATTGGGAGATGGATTCCCAATGTATTGCACCAAGGGGACACAAGGAAGTAGATAGACACTTTCCTCTAGCAAGCTCCACATCAGGCTCCCTTCTCGACGGATGAAAGGGGTCTCGGATTACGGAGACTACGCGAAGTCATTGACGCTTTTTCGATTAAATTATGGTGGAAAGGAAGAACTGGGAATTCACTGTGGTGTAGTTTTATCAAAGCGAGGTACTGTCAAAACTCGCATCCTACTCATAGGGTAGCTAATAGTAAGGCTTCTGCGACTTGGAGGCGTATATTGCGTGGCCGATAGTTGGACGAGGCTTTCATCAGGCTTAAGATGGAAAACGGGAACTCCTTCATCCTTTGTGGGAACTGGACTGATTCAGGATTACTTTCTCCGATTTTTCAGATTGCTGTGGACGTTCCCATCAATACATTGTGGTCGAGTTATGGCTCATGGAATAGGGATTGGGTGGCAATCTTTTTTTACGACCAAGGGGTCGCGGATATTGATAGATGAGGTGCTGCCATTTCGATGCTGGAGGATGCCCTGGTTTGGTCACCTGCGCAGTCCGGAGAGTTCACTGTGGCATCTGCTTGGGACTGCATCAGAAGCAAATGTACGACATGTATGGAAAAAAAATTTGGCAAGCTTGCATTCCGACCAAATGGTCGATACTTTTGTGGCGTGGGATTAGAATGAAGTTACCAACGGATGAGGTCCTGTCCAAGCTGGGCTTTAGCGCTGCTTCTTGGTGCTATTTTTGTGCTGAACCGAAGTGTGAGACAATGGAGCATGTGCTCTCTTTGGGTGAAGCGGCAATATAGGTTTGGAAGCATTTCGAGGTGAACTATAAGATGGGGGCGACGGAGGAGGGAGGGCTAGCAGGGCGACTTAGCTGTTGGGGAAAAGTCGACAATAAGCACATTACGTACATGATTGCGAGGGCAGTGGTTTCGTATCTAAGGAAGAATCGAAACAAAGCTAGATATGAGGAGTTTATTTACAACGGGGAACAGTTGGTGAATGAAGTGCAATGACAGGTGGAAAAGGCTTTGTTGCAGTGTAAGCAAGCTATTGGAGTGGATGGGTGATAGAGTCTTTGGTTTTTTGGGGGTTTGGGGTATACCTCTTTGGGTTTTTTGGGAATTACTTGTAAAGACAGCCAACATTTGGGCCTTTTTATATATATGATATGATCATTTCTTTAATATATATATATATATATATATATATATATATATATATATATATATATATATATATATATATATATATATATATATATATATATATATATATATATATATATATATATATATATATATATATATATATGGAAACGGATCAAAAGCCCCCCTTAGAAAATCCCCTAAAAACTCCCTCACTCTCAGTCGTCCATTTAATGTTAATATTAATGTTAATGTTAATATTAATGTTAATATTAATGTTAATATTAACATTAAATACTAAAATTAACATTAAACTTAACATTAAAATTAATATTAATATTAATGTTAACATTAACATTAATATAAAATTAAAAATAAAAATAAAAATTAATATTAATATTAACATTAATATTAATATTAAATTGATGGCTGAGAGTGAGAGGGTTTTCTAAGGGGGGCTTTTGATCCGCTCCATATATATATATATATATATATATATATATATATATATATATATATATATATATATATATATATATATATATATATATATATATATGTCACAACCACATTTCTAGTGTGAGGGTATTTTTGACATTTGTGGGGTAATTTAAATTTATTAGAATTTATTTGAATTTATGGGAATTTTTAGGAATTATTTTGGAATTGTTTGGACTAGGTTGACTTTGACTAGTTTTGACCCTTGTAGACCAACCTAGAAGCTAACCCTAGTTAGTATGGACTTGGTTAGGTTATATGACTCTAGTCTAACCTAAGCTAACCCTTGGTTTGGTCAATAGACTCTAGTTAGCAATAGGAATTAGAAAGTCATAAGTCATGGCTTATGATTTAGAACCTTTGATAAATCATTCAAGCCATAGCCTTGTAGATTGGCCCAAAGCCCAAGACATTGCAAAACCCTAAGCCCTAGACTCACTTGGCCGGCCACCCTATCCACATTGGGAACACCACCCTATAAATGCTCTCCTAATTTTAGGGTTGCTTTTTTTTAGGAAAGCTCAAGTTTAGAAAAAAGGTTTGTTCCTACTTCATTTAATCCCTAGAATTCCATTCCATTTCCTTTTTCATTCAAATATCTTCCATTAGGTTTTAATATACCTATACTTGCTGTTATTGGAGTTTTATTTCAGTTTGTTGTTGATTTGTTGGATTGGAACATCAAGGAGAAGAGCTCTACAAAGAGGGATTTTCCTAGAAGTTCAACTATAGGTAACTTCCTCATTTCTCAATGAAATTTCAATTTCTTTACATATTCAGGAAGCCCTAGGAGTCCCCTAAGTGGTTGCATTGGTTTCGTGTCGAGTTTCATAGGTTTCATGTCCGTTTTGGACATATATCAGACCTGTCCTTAAGTGTTTGTCGAAATACCTCAAAGGGCATTTCGATTCTTTTTGTGCAATGTTTTTGAATAGGAATCTAGGTCTTGATATTGCTTATGCATTTTTGTTCCTCTGAGGTGGTGATTGTGTCGGGTTGTGTCGAATTCGACGCGTGGACACGTGCTGCACACGCGCGCGCGCTTGGGTTTGAACCCCTGCTACTCGGGGCTTGGTGTGCAGTGCACACTCCACTTCGACGCACGAAAATTGACACATGTGTCGTGTCCATGACTGACACGGGGTCCCCCAAGTGGTTCGACCCTTCGTGTCGTATCGGACACGTATTTTCCTGTGCACGTGTCGTGCACTGTGTGTACCAGTGTTCTGAAATTGTGTTCCTGTGTTAAATTGATTTTAATACTTTTAAATTGTGTTTTAATTGATTAGATAGATCCTAAATGTGTTGTTAATCTCTGATTATACTAGGTTTACATGTAATTTAGGTTAATGTGGAAATTTGGGTTTCGAATGTTAGAGTAAATGCTATTGCTGATACATGTGTTACTGTCTAATTTTCCAGTTTTCAAATATGATATTTGCCAGCTAGTTTATCCTATTTATTACTGTTAATATATTAGTTTTAATTCCTATATTGGTCCTCCTACATGATTCCTAAATGTGTGTCGAATTTGGGAATTGTTCGAATGTGTTGGCTCATGAAAACTGGGTTTGAGGCTAGACTGGAAAAACTGAAACCCATTTCCTGATACTGGGTTTTTCCAATTCCTGAACATTAATTTTCCTGATTGTTTGATGTTTTCATCACTGTAAATCACCCGCCACATATGTGTTGATCCACATTATTGAGGTATTTCATTTCGAATTTAGCTTTTGGTTGTTAATGGGGTTTTTGAACATTGGGTTGATTCGAAAAGTAGACTGTCAATTTAATTTCAGTCCTTAGTGAACTGTCACTTGGTTTCAACTAGGAAATGAGTTTCCTTCCCTTAAACTAACCTGAATGATCTGTTAATGTGAACCCTTAGGCAAGTATTAGCTCACTGTTTCATGAAAACTGTCAACTGATTTTGATTTACAATGTTGTTTCTTCAAAACCTGGGAATGGGTTTGAACATTCACTGTTTTCCTGAGAATTAGTATAAATCTGAACTGGTATTGCCCCCATTCTTTCCTTCACTGCACTGTTTTGCAATGTCCCTATAATGTTGTTCATATTCCAGCTTACACACACTGATATTCCCTTTTCCTGTCACATGTCCAGTGTACCCTCCCACACACACACAAAGCCACACACATACCAACTTTTACACTCTTCACTCTTCATCCCACACACACACACACAGCTACACACTATTCACTCTCTATCACACTTTTCATGTATCCATTCTACACACCCTCATGTATGTTTCACACCCTCTTGTGACTGAACACCATTACACACACACATGATATGTTTCACTCACATCACTCTCACTAATACACACACACACATACACCCATGTATCACCACACACATGAGCCCCCTTTATACATATGTATATATTTATATGTATTAGCATAAGGTTGTATGGTTTACACATTAGCCTATGATTATATATGATATATATAATGTATATATAGGGTACATAGATATATGTGTTTAATAATTGTGTATGTGTGATATTGGTTTGACCTAGTGATTGTGTAGGAGTACTAAGCTAGGCTTGATTAGACTAATGTAGACTAGTTTGACCTAATTTAGACTTGGTTGACCTAGTTTGACCATAGTTGACTTAGGTTTGACTTCTTGGTTGACCAAGGTTGACCAAGAGTTGACTTTGGCCTAGATTGACCTAGAATCATGTAGAATGCATAGTAGGACTTCATTATACCATTTTGGACTTGTTGTGACTTGTGCTATTCTGATTAGGAGTCAGACACCACTCCTCGGACAGTACTTTCATATTGGACACTCAGATACCAGGCGAGTACATTCTCTGATCATTTCATATCCTGCTTAGAATTATTTCCTGCATTAAATTACTTTACTTGTTACTGTCACATTGGTCACACGGATTGGTACTATATGGATCCCTTCTCGAGATGTTATCCTTAGGGAGCATCAGATACTACATGTTCTGTGCGTTTCACTTACATGACGTATCACTATGCTTCATTGGTTCTTTGATTACTTGTGACATATACTCTTATGATCACAGAGTCTCCTAGAATCCTTATCCCATTTACTGGGTATCCTAGAATCTCCTAGAATCCCCATTTATGGGACTTCCATGTACCACCCTTCGAGGGCCATTGCATGGAATCATAACATAACCTGGTTGGATCTTTGTGTATTGATTGGGGGTACGGAAGAGTAGAAGTGGACATGTGAATAATACACCAGTAGTGTAGCATCAGAATCATTCCATAGTGTAGCATCAGAATCATCCCATGCCATTTACATGTCCATGTTGTACTCTGACTCACTAGCCACATGTTAGTTCTCTATTTATAGTAGATATTTCTATTACAGTTCTCTCTCTGTTTACATACCGCATTTCTTTCAGTACTTGTATCTTACTTTACTGCATGATTATATTTTCTAACCTGCTATGAACTGTTGAGATGTACTGTGCTCGCTCCTGTCCTGACTGGACCTGTTGAAAATGTTACAGATGACGAGGAGGAGGCCTGTTTGGATACTTTTTACGGGGCAGCCTTAGATGACACTTGCGAGCTGGACCCTCAGGAGGACCCAGCTCTAGCTGAGGACATCACCCCCATTGCCTAGACTAGTTTAGTTAGGCCTATCTTATCTTATGTTGTCTTGAGACTGTTTAGCTAGACTTTATTCTGTTCTGAGTTTTGAGTTGTATATATTCTTTCATTCTGTATCTGAGACCATGTACCTCTGGATATTTGCTGGGATTATCTTAGACTATTTTATCATCTATTTTTCTTGAGTTCTATTTCATATCGTGCTATCTCTTCCTTAGTTGTGATTGAGTTTATTTACTGCTATGTCACCCCCATTCGGGGAGTATAAACTGTTTAGAGATTTATTGTTAGATGTATGTTGACCTAGGACAGCATTCTACCGCCGACACTGCAGCGTAGGCTGGACGTACCCACGTCTCGTGCCCTTACTCTAGGGTGCGGGTCGTGACACGTTTTTAGTGGTGGCCCATGCAGGTCTAGACTAGAAGTGCAGTGGTATTCGAATTAGAGTATCACTACAGTCTGCAGTAGGATATAGGACATTAATTTTAAGGTACTCAATCATTTTAGGAAAAATTCTTTATTGCCATCTAAATCCTTATTGTCAGCTGATCCTTTGAATTTTAATTGTCCGCCTTTGTTATTTCGCTTCTTTCTCAGAAATTGATACTCTTGTTTGTCTATCTTCAGGATGGTAGAGACTCGATCGCAGCGTACCATCCATGGGGATGCTACGGAGGGGACTGCTACCTCCCAGCCAGTACAGCGAGGCCAGGGGACTGCAGCTCCTGCCACCTCTGCTCGTATTGAGACCTCGGCAGCAGCAGCAGGGGGTATGCTTCCACCGGCTCGGAGGCAGGACCCGGTCATCCCAGAGGATCCCTTCCAGTAGCCGCCTCCAGGATACGTGGACGCAGTGCAGATGTTCGCGTACTTCCAGCAGTTCATGGACCGGCAGCAGGCTCGACAGGACAGAGGCATGGAGCTGGCCCTTATGACGGTTGCAGCTCGACCAGTGGTCCATCAGCCGAGGACACCAGGGATCGAGCAGTTTCAGAAGATGGGCCCCAGAGACTTTCTGGGGACAGAGGGAATCCTATATGCCGATGAGTGGATCGAGCATATAGAGGAGATCTTCCGCCTGGCCAGGATACCAGCAGATCTTCAGATCGAGGCCGCAGCTAGCTGGATGCGAGATCTTGCTCGCACCTGATATCAGTCAGACCCCGGGGTGGGGGTAGCTGGGCATACTTGGGAGCAGATCAAGGGCTTCTTCAAGAAGAAGTTCTTCCCAGATTCAGCACTCAGAGCCTCAGAGACGCATGCAGTACGAGATCCTAGTCCAGGGGAGCCTTTCAGTGGAGGAGTACACCGGGGAGTTCGGCCGCCTCGGCAGGTTTGTGGAGGGCTTGAGCGAGATGGCGAAGGCTCAGAGGTTCTGGAAGGGTCTAGTCAAGGAGGTCAAGTCCTTGACCAAGGGCAACCGGGATGCCACATTCGAGGAGATCTTGACGGGAGACTTGTTGGCAGAGGATGATCTTGAGCTTAGGCTCAAGAGGGGGTGAGACCCAGTTGGGGGCAGCAGCAGGGAGGCCAGGCCAAGAGGCCCCACTTTCAGCATCAGCAGCTGAGGCAGTTCCAGCCGCAGCCGATTCAGCAGAGGCCAGTTCACCAGCAGCAGCAGCCGAGGCAGCACCAGCAGGGCCAGAGGCAGGTTATCACTTGTGCCTACTGCAAGAAGCCCGGGCATGTCGCCAATGAGTGCCGGAAGAGGCTAGGCCGGTTCTTAGTGTGTGGTTCAGCAGACCACCAGATGAGGGAGTGCCATATGGGACGAGCAGCCCAGGGAGCAGCAGTCAGAGCTCCAGCAGGCCAGCAGAGGGGACCAGCCCTGCAGACACAGCAGCAGAGGTTCGTCCAGCACCAGCAGCAGGCCAGGGGAGGCCAGCAGGGGCGAGGATTCGCTATGGCAGCAGAGGATACGGAGGCTATCGGAGAGCTGATCGCAGGTTCGATTCTTCTTGACTCCAGTCCAACTTTTGCATTATTCGATTCCGGTGATTCGCATAGCTTCATATCAGTATCTTTTGCGATTAGACACGGTATCGTAGCTGAATCGTTGCCTAGGACTTACAAGATCACGACCGGGGGTGGCATTATCCTCGTGAGTGATGTTTGTAAGGGTCGAAGAGTAGTTTTGGAAGGCCGTGAGTTGGAGGTGAGCCTGCTCGTAATGCCATTACCGAACTACGATATAGTACTAGGCATGGATTGGTTGAGCAGGCACCACGCCAGCATTGATTGCAGAGGGGGTAGAGTTCTCTTCAGAGTGCCGGGGGAGCCAGAGTTCGAGTACTCCAGACGTCAGGCAGAGCAGAGCAGCGGAGTCTTCTGTGGAGTCTCGGTCGAGGAGCAGACGATTCCACACCCCTTGATAGCAGATTATATGGATGTTTTCCCAGAGGAGTTGCCAGGATTGCTACCAGACAGAGACATAGAGTTCTCGATAGACTTGGTTCTAGGAGCGGAACCCATCTCTCAGCATGTCTATCGGGTGAACAACAGTGAGCTGGTGGAGCTGAAGAAGCAGGTGGATGAGCTACAGGACAAGGGCTTCATCCGCTCGAGTTCGTCGCCATGGGGTACACCAGTGTTGTTCGTGCCGAAGAAGGATGGGTCAGTATGCATGTGTATTGACTATAGGGTACTCAACAACCTCACGGTCAAGAACAAATACCTACTGCCACGGATCGACGATCTATTTGACCAGTTGAGCGGAGCTCGGGTATTTTCCAAGATTGATCTGAGGTCGGGATATCACCAGGTGACGGTGAAGGGGAAGGATATTCCCAAGACCGCTTTCAGGATGCGGTACGGGCAGTTTGAGTTTTTAGTTATGCCGTTTGGGCTAACCAATGCACCAGCAGTGTTTATAAACCTTATGAACAAGGTGTTCCATTAGTATCTGGATCAGTTTGTGGTAGTGTTCATTGATGACATCTTGATATATTCCAAGACTGAGGAGGAGCACGAGGAGCATTTGAGGATAGTGCTGGAGATTCTCAGGAAGGAGCAGCTTTACGGAAAGCTCTCCAAGTGTGAGTTCTTCTTGGACCGGGTAGACTTCTTGGGGCATGTGGTGACTGGAGATGGTATCTCAGTTGACCCCAAGAAGATTGTAGCAGTTGAGGCATGGGTAGCGCCGACTTCAGTTGTAGAGATCAGGAGTTTCCTGGGGCTGGCAGGATATTATCGGAGATTTGTGCAGGATTACTCCCGGGTTGCAGAGCCATTGACTCGGTTGACCCGGAAGGATGCTGAGTATATTTGGTCAGAGGAGTGTCAGGCAGCTTTTGATGAGTTGAAGAAGCGGCTTACGACAGCTCCGATTCTGACATTGCCTTCAGGATCAGGTGGTTTCACTATTTATAGTGATGCTTCAGGGAAGGGGCTGGGTTACGTCTTGCAGCAGCATGGGAAGGTGATTGCCTATGCTTCCAGGCAATTGCGTCCCCATGAGAAGAACTACCCTACCCACGACCTGGAGCTGGCAGCAGTGATATTTGCTCTGAAGTTGTGGAAGCATTATCTGTATGGTGAGAGGGTGGAGATCTTCACATATCACAAGAGCTTAAAGTATGTGTTCACTCAGAAGGAGTTGAACATGAGACAGCGCAGATGGCTAGAGTTGATGAAGGATTTTGACATCCTACTTCAGTATCACCCAGGAAAGGCCAACGTGGTTGCCGATGCCTGGAGTAGGTATCCGACAGCCATGTGTTTGACCATGGATCGGCATTTGCTTGCAGACTTGGAGGGCCTTGGGATTGAGGTGATCGTGCCCGGAGTACAGATGCAGTTATGGGGGATGCAGATTCAGTCAGACTTGGTGGAGAGGATCAAGTCGGCACAGTTTGAGGACGTTGCTCTGCGGTGTCTCCGAGAGCAGGTTCGAGCAGGATTGCTGGAGGGCGAGTTTTCTCTTGCAGAGGATGGTGCCTTGAGAACGGTTCCAGATTATGTGTGCCCAGCGGAGATCTCAGGGAGCAGGTTATGCAGGAGGCCCACAGATCTCAGTACTCTATACACCCGGGTGCCAACAAGATGTACCGAGATCTGAGGGAACATGTTTGGTGGTCAGGGATGAAGCGGGAGGTGGCTCGCTTCGTGGCTAGGTGCTTAGTCTGTCAGCAGGTCAAGGCAGAGAGGTAGAGGCCCGGTGGATTGTTGCAGCCGCTGCCTATTCCCGAGTGGAAATGGGAGCATATCACTATGGACTTTGTTTCAGGATTGCCACGTACACCAGGAGAAAAAGACGCGATTTGGGTCATCGTTGACAGGTTGACCAAATCGGCCCACTTCTTGTCATTCAAGGTGGATACGTCTACAAAGAGGCTGGCGGAGATGTATATACGGCAGATAGTCAGGATTCACGGAGTTTTGGTCAGCATCGTCTCAGATCAGGATAGCCGTTTTACTTTCCATTTTTAGAGGAGTCTGCAGACCAGCTTGGGCACTCAGCTCAAGTTTAGTACTGCATACCACCCCTAGACGGACGGACAGTCGGAGCGGACTATTCAGACACTTGAGGATATGCTACGGACGTGCATCCTGGACTTTGGAGGTTCCTGGGAGGATCATCTTCATTTGGTGGAGTTTGCTTACAACAATAGTTTCCAGGCCAGCATTGAGATGTCACCTTTCGAGGCTCTGTACGGGCGTAGGTGTCATACACCCTTATCTTGGGATGATGTTGGTGAGCGAGCTTTACTGGGGCCAGAGATGGTTGTTGACACAGCCGAGAAGGTGAAGCTCATCAGGGACAGACTTTGCGTGGCGCAGGACAGACATCGGCACTGGGCCGATAGCCACCGGAGGCCGTTGGAGTTTGAGGTACAGATTAAAGTAGGATTAGATTTAGGTTTGTTTGTTTGTGATTTTTGATCATGTTTGTTTATTATAATTAATTGAGGCCTTGCTTGTGATTAGGTCGGAGACCAGGTTTTCTTGAGGATATCTTCGACTCGTGGTATGATACGTTTTGGTGGAGGCGGGAAGCTTAGCCCGTGCTTCATCGGCCCTTTCGTTATCAGCGGGAGAGTCGGTGACGTTGCATACAGGCTAGACTTGCCGCCTGTGCTAGTGGGGGTCCACAACATATTCCATGTATCATAGTTGAGACGGTACGTGGCTGACCCTAGCCATATGCTCGATCATTCAGAGATTGAGGTTGGGCCTTCTCTCAGCTATCCAGAGCAGCCAGTGGAGATTCTGGATCGACGGGAGAAGGTTCTGAGGAACCAGGTGATACCTTTGGTACACGTCGCATGGAGGCATCATTCTCCAGGAGAGTCTACCTAGGAACGGGAGGATGAGATGCGCGAGCGCTACCCATATCTTTTTGGACCGTGAGGTATACTTTCTATCCTTCTCATCAGTTGTATTTCGCCTTTCAATTTCGAGGACGAAATTCTTTTAAGGAGGGTAAATTTGTCACTACCACATTTCTAGTGTGAGAGTATTTTTGACATTTTTGGGGTAATTTAAATTTATTAGAATTTATTTGAATTTATGGGAATTTTTAGGAATTATTTTGGAATTGTTTGGACTAGGTTGACTTTGACTAGTTTTAACCCTTGTAGACCAACCTAGAAGCTAACCCTAGTTAGTATGGACTTGGTTAGGTTATATGACTCTAGTCTAACCTAAGCTAACCCTTGGTTTGGTCAATAGACTCTAGTTAGCAATAGGAATTAGAAAGTCATAAGTCATGGCTTATGATTTAGAACCTTTGATAAATCATTCAAGCCATAGCCTTGTAGATTGGCCCAAAGCCCAAGACATTGTAAAACCCTAAGCCCTAGACTCACTTGGCCGGCCACCCTATCCATATTGGGAACACCACCCTATAAATGCTCTCTTAATTTTAGGGTTGCCTTTTTTTAGGAAAGCTCAAGTTTAGAAAAAAGGTTTGTTCCTACTTCATTTAATCCCTAGAATTCCATTCCATTTCCTTTTTCATTCAAATCTCTTCCATTAGATTTTAATATACCTATACTTGCTGTTATTGGAGTTTTATTTCAGTTTGTTGTTGATTTGTTGGATTGGGACATCAAGGAGAAGAGCTCTACAAAGAGGGATTTTCCTAGAAGTTCAACTATAGGTAACTTCCTCATTTCTCAATAAAATTTCAATTTCTTTACATATTCAGGAAGTCCTAGGAGTCCCCTAAGTGGTTGCATTGGTTTTGTGTCGAGTTTCATAGGTTTCGTGTCCGTTTTGGACACATATCAGACCTGTCCTTAAGTGTTTGTCGAAATACCTCAAAGGGCATTTCGATTCTTTTTGTGCAATGTTTTTGAATAGGAATCTAGGTCTTGATATTGCTTATACATTTCTGTTCCTCTGAGGTGGTGATTGTGTCGAGTTGCGTCAAATTCGATGCGTGGACACGCGCTGCACGCGCGCGCGCTCGGGTTTGATCCCCTGCTACTCGGGGCTTGGTGTGCAGTGCACACTCCACTTCGACGCACAAAAATTGACTCATGTGCCATGTCCGTGACTGACACGGGGTCCCCCAAGTGGTTCGACCCCTCGTGTCGTATCGGACACGCATTTGCCTGTGCACGTGTCGTGCACTGTGTGTACCAGTGTTCTGAAATTGTGTTCCTGTGTTAAATTGATTTTAATGCTTTTAAATTGTCTTTTAATTGATTAGATAGATCCTAAATGTGTTGTTAATCTCTGATTATATTAGGTTTACATGTAATTTAGGTTAATGTGGAAATTTGGGTTTCGAATGTTAGAGTAAATGCTATGGCTGATACATGTGTTACTGTCTAAGTTTCCAGTTTTCAAATATGATATTTGCCAGCTAGTTTAACCTATTTATTATTGTTAATATATTAGTTTTAATTCCTATATTGGTCCTCCTACATGATTCCTAAATGTGTGTCGAATTTGGGAATTGTTCGAATGTGTTGGCTCATGAAAACTGGGTTTAAGGCTAGACTGAAAAAACTGAAACCCATTACCTGATACTGGGTTTTTCCAATTCCTGAACATTAATTTTCCTGATTGTTTGATGTTTTCTTCACTGTAAATCACCCCCCACATATGTGTTGATCCACATTATTGAGGTATTTCATTTCGAATTTAGCTTTTGGTTGTGAATGGGGTTTTTGAACATTGGGTTGATTCGAAATATAGACTGTCAATTTAATTTCAGTCCTTAGTGAACTGTCACTTGGTTTCAACTGGGAAATGAGTTTCCTTCCCTTAAACTAACCTGAATGATCTATTAATGTGAACCCTTAGGCAAGTATTAGCTCACTGTTTCATGAAAACTGTCAACTGATTTTGATTTGCAATATTGTTTCTTCAAAACCTGGGAATGCGTTTGAACATTCACTGTTTTCCTGAGAATTAGTATAAATCTGAACTGGTATTGCCCCCATTCTTTCCTTTACTGCACTGTTTTGCAATGTCCCTATAATGTTGTTCATATTCCAGTTTACACACACTGATATTCCCTTTTTCTGTCACATGTCCAGTGCACCCTCCCACACACACACAAAGCCACACACATACAAACTTTTACACTCTTCACTCTTCATCCCACACACACACACACAGCTACACACTATTCACTCTCTATCACACTGTTTCATGTATCCAGTCTACACACCCTCATGTATGTTTCACACCCTCTTGTGGCTGAACACCATTACACACACACATGATATGTTTCACTCACATCACTCTCACTAACACACACACACACATACACCCATGTATCACCACACACATGAGCCCCCTTTATACATATGTATATATTTATATGTATTAGCATAAGGTTGTATGGTTTACACATTAGCCTATGATTATATATGATATATATAATGTATATATAGGGTACATAGATATATGTGTTTAATAATTGTGTATGTGTGATGTTGGTTTGACCTAGTGATTGTGTAGGAGTACTAAGCTAGGCTTGATTAGACTAATGTAGACTAATTTGACCTAATTTAGACTTGGTTGACCTAGTTTGACCATAGTTGACTTAGGTTTGACTTCTTGGTTGACCAAGGTTGACCAAGAGTTGACTTTGGCCTAGATTGACCTAGAATCATGTAGAATGCATAGTAGGACTTCATTATACCGTTTTGGACTTGTTGTGACTTGTGCTGTTCTGATTAGGAGCTAGACACCACTCCTCGGACAGTACTTTCATATTGGACACTCAGATACCAGGCAAGTACATTCTCTGATTTCATATCCTGCTTAGAATTATTTTCTGCATTAAATTACTTTACTTGTTACTGTCACATTGGTCACACGGATTGGTACTATATGGATCCCTTCTCGAGATGTTATCCTTAGGGAGCATCGGGTACTATATGTTCTGTGCGTTTTACTTACATGGCGTATCACTATGCTTCATTGGTTCTTTGATTACTTGGGACATATACTCTTATGATCACAGAGTCTCCTAGAATCCTTATCCTATTTACTGGGTATCCTAGAATCTCCTAGATTCCCCATTTATGGGACTTCCATGTACCACCCTTCGGGGGCCTTTGCATGGAATCATAACATAACCTGGTTGGATCTTTGTGTATTGATTGGGGGTACGGGGGAGTAGAAGTGGACATGTGAATAATACACCAGTAGTGTAGCATCAGAATCATTCCATAGTGTAGCATCAGAATCATCCCAAGCCATTTACATGTCCATGTTGTACTTTGACTCACTAGCCACATGTTAGTTCTCTATTTATAGTAGATATTTCTATTACATTTCTCTCTCTATTTACATACCGCATTTCTTTCAGTACCTGTATCTTACTTTACTGCATGATTATATTTTCTAACCTGCTATGAACTGTTGAGATGTACTGTGCTCGCTCCTGTCCTGACTGGACCTGTTGAAAATATTACAGAGGACGAGGAGGAGGCCTGTCTGGATACTTTCTACGGGGCAGCCTTAGATGACACTTGCGAGCTTGACCCTCGGGAGGACCCAGCTCTAGCTGAGGACATCACCCCCATTGCCTAGACTAGTTTAGTTAGGCCTATCTTATCTTATGTTGTCTTGAGACTGTTTAGCTAGACTTTATTCTGTTCTGAGTTCTGAGTTGTATATATTCTTTCATTCTGTATCTGAGACCATGTACCTCTGGATATTTGCTGGGATTATCTTAGACTACTTTATCATCTATTTTCCTTGAGTTCTATTTCATATCGTGTTATCTCTTCCTTAGTTGTGATTGAGTTTATTTACTGCTATGTCACCCCCATTCGGGGAGTATAAAATATTTAGAGATATATTGTTAGATGTATGTTGACCTAGGACAGCGTTCTACCGCCGACACTGCGACGTAGGCTGGACGTACCCACGTCTCGTGCCCTTACTCTAGGGTGCGGGTCGTGACAATATATATATATATATATATATATATATATATATATATATATATATATATACTTCTTAAATAAAAAGTTTAAATCCTAAATTTCTTCACCCAAACCCTTCAACTCCTTATCCTAAATCTTATTTCAGCTTGTATCTTGTAATGATCAAAGCTTGATTACTAATTAATTATGTGTTTAATATTTTTTTAAAAATTATTTCAAATATTATATTAGAGTCCGATAAACCAGATGAACTGACCAAACAAGAGTCCAACCAGATCCTCTGGACTTGGTCTTGGGCTTCATATGTTGAACCCGAGGTTGGGTCGGACTTGTAGGCTTATGTTTTATCGGGTTGGACTCGAGTTGACCTCAAGTCGATCCAACCTACCCGAGTTGCACCCCTACCCTAAAGTAAGTAAAGGTTAAGGCCTAATCTTGTCAACCAAGAGAGGAGGTCTTGCACATAATTAAACATGTCCACAAAGTAAAAGATCCTCTTGATTCGACCAAGCCGGGACACCCATCCAACCATGCTCACATAGTTGAAAGGGGGAGGGGGTGTATAGGTGATGACATATAATGGATGTGTACAAAAATTACCATGAGACAAGTTAGGGTCCTAAAAGCTTCCATGCCATAAGGTTACAAAGAAGGGTCCATACTATTTCAAAGTTATGATAAATATTGGGACTAATCTTACGTTCAAAGAAGATGAGAATGGATGTTTCAAAATTACCTCAGAGATAAGGACAGTATCTAATCTGAACATATGTCAAGTATATCCCCAACGATCGACGAGCCAAATGATCATAAATATCAAGGTAAATTCCAAATCAAGTGCATTTTGTTTCTCTCTCTTCAACAATCTTAGTTATAATTTCATAGCAATTTTAGTATGATCTAACTTTGACATTAGTGGGTCATCTCAAAGTTGTGCAGCCCCCACCTTGGGATTTGACTAAGGATAAATCTCTACTAATACATTGTGGCTTGAAAACGGTTCAAAATTGAACCGTCTAAATCGTTTGTAAATCCTCAAACAACTAATAATAATAAAATAACTACAAATTTCTTAGATTTTTATTTTTTTACATATATCCATAACAAATTATAATTAAAATATAAATAATTTTAATAAATTTAATTAAAATATACAATCTAATTTATTTTACGAAGCACGTAAATTTATTAGTGTATTATAGGCTTGAGGGACATTGACCCTCTAAGCTTTTTTGAAAACTTAACAAAATTTGTAATATAATCATTAGGAAATTACTTAGTGTATTGCCTCTCCTTACAAAAAATATTTAAAAAATTATTATTTTTAAATTTTTTTAAAATACTTAGTGTATTGGCTCTTCTTAAACTTTTTTCTTAAATGTACGGACTCTTTCACACTTACATCAAGACTTCATTTGATACACTCAAATTTAATCGTAATCGTAATATAATTAAATAAAAAATAAATTATTTTTTATTTAATTATATTTTGATACGATTATATTACATTGAACCAATCGGAATCTAAATCCTATATCCATCTCGGGCTTCCAACCTTTGAAGACTTAAAAAAATTGAGATCAGAATGAAAGATTCACGTTTACCTTTAAAATAAAATTTATTACCTTTTTAACAAAACCATTAAGAGATTCTACATCCAACGGTCCAATATTTAAAACAAACATAAACTGTTACCAAACCATGCTACTGTCTTGTGAAGAACTGGATTAATTAGTATAGTAACAGCTATTAAACTCCCTAACTGACGCAGCACACGTGATATGTCATGTTCGTAAAATAGATGAATCTCCTGACAAGCTCATACAAAGTGACGACTGTAAGTCTGTAACTGCAAGTCTTCAATTCTCATTCCTCCTCTCTTTGTTTGATAAATGGCCACTTGAGAAACGCTCCGTGTTCCACCAAGCAACAAATGTCCATAATACTAAATAAATAAGTAAAGTATCCAACAATAACAAATAAATTAAAAAAATAGTATGCAACAATATGAAGTACACGAGAATATGACGTCCCACCCACAGGCCATGCGAGAGATCTCAGCCGTCCATCCCACTAATCTCACGTTTCTAGACGATGATCAATTGCAGCATGCTATAACTAAAAAAAAGAAAAGAAAACACATACAAAACAACGGTTGAAGTAAAACCATCTCCATCTCATTCTTCATTCTCCTCTCTCACTTTCTCTCTCCACCAACGAAGAAAAAAATAGGAAGACTAGTAGTATAGAGAGAGAGAGCCCTCAGCCGCCATTGCCAACCACCTCATGGCTGCTCCAAGCAGTAGTGACCAAGTTGGTTCCCTCCCTTTGCTTCATACGAGTAGTATACTAACTACTTCAGCTTAATTCATTCATTCATTCTCAAATAAGCTTAGTTACTTTGTTTTTTTTGGTACAGGCAATGGAAGAAGCAGCTGCAGCAGCAGCAGCAGCAGTAGAAGAGAAGTCGAACAAAGAGAACAAGAGCAGCGCTGCTGGTGAAGAAGAAGAAGAAGTCGTAGTTACTGTAGATTCATCTCACAGAGATGTCGCTGCTGCGCCAGCTGCAGCCACCAGCCACGTCTCTCGGCTGCAGGCGCAGAACCCCGTCGCTCCCATCCAAGTGGCCCCCCACGGCTCCTCCACCCCCTTCCAAACCCCACCGCCGCAACTGCAGGACCAGACCGTCTCCACGTTGAACTCCAGGAAGTACACAAACCGCCTCTCCCTCCTCCTCTTCCTCCTCCACCTGTCGGCGGCTTCTCTCGGCGTCGGCTTCTTCGTGTTCAAAGCGGTACAGGGCCTCGTGCGCAGCGGCACGAGGGCGACGCGGAGGGAGCAGCGGCTGCTGCACTACTGGCTCCCCCCCATCGAGGCCTCGGCGGTGCTCAGCATGCTCCTCGCCTTCGCGTGGCAGAAGGCCGTCCGCGTCTGGCCGGGCTTCATGATCCGCTTCATCCTCTGGTCCACCTTCTCGACCACAATGTGCGCGGGGGTGCTCCTCCTCTGCTTCTCCCTCCCCTCCACGGCGGGCATCGGCATCGCGCTCGTCGCCTTCTCGTTTGGCACGGGGCTCTACTCCTGCTGGGTCACCCGCCGCGCCAAGTTCACCGCCAGGGTGTTCGCCCGGGCGCTGCACCCGGTGGACAAGTTCAGGGGGCTCAACGGGCCGGCCTACGTGATGATGCTCGCCGGCTTCGTGTGGATATCGGCGTGCTGCTTCGCGGTCATCGGCGCGCAGAACTTCGGCTACCCGGGCCTGACTGTGTTCGGGCTGGTGCTGAGCCTGGCATGGACAGCGGAGGTGATGCGGAACGTGGCCAACCTGACCGTCAGCCGCGTGATCGCCTTGTACTACTTGAGGGGGATGCAGTGCAGCGTCCGGTTCTCGTTCCAGAGGGCCGTCTCCATCAATCTGGGCAGCGCCTCCCTCGGCTCCCTCTTCGTGCCGACGATCGAAGCGTGCCGGATCCTCGCCCGCGGGCTCAACCTGCTCGAGGGGGAGGACGAGTTCATGTTCTCGTGCGCGCATTGCTGCCTCCACGTCATGGAGTCCGTCTTCCACTACGGCAACAGCTGGGCCTTCGTCCACATAGCCGCGTACGGGAAGGGCTTCGTGGCGGCGTCCAAGAGCACCTGGGGGTTGTTCCAGAGGCAGAACATGGAGGAGCTCGTCGACTCGGACATGACGAGCTCTGTCTGCTTCCTCTCCGGCGTGTCCAGCGGAGCTATATGCGTCATCTTTGCGGCCTCCTGGACCTTCGCCACCCACAAGCACTACACTGCCACCGTCTCCCTCTTCGCGTTCTTCGTCGGCTATCTCATGGTGTATATATATATATATATATATATATATATATATATATATATATAGTTAGTACATTCATTTCAACCAAATTGGAATATTTTCTTGATTGTTCTTGTTTTTAATTTTTAGACGAGGATTGGGATGGCGCTGCCCCATGCTTGCATAGGGTGCTACTATGTGTGCTATGCGGAGAATCCAAGCATAAGGCTCTTCGACTCGACGATTCCCGACCAGCTCACCCTCATGCAAACGGGCCGCAGCGTGCGCGTGCCGACACCCCGCTTCCCCCGACGAAACGCTGCAACTTGAGGCCGGCCGTCGCCGATCTCCCGCAACAATTCACAGCTCGCCGGAGTTTCTAGTGCTCAACATGAAGAGTTTCTACACCAGAGTGCCAAGGCCCAAGTCACACATGAATGCTCATCAAACA
Organism: Iris pallida; assembly: GCA_029216955.1. Taxonomy (NCBI): domain Eukaryota; kingdom Viridiplantae; phylum Streptophyta; class Magnoliopsida; order Asparagales; family Iridaceae; genus Iris; species Iris pallida. Next base: position 2,437,365 of record JANAVB010021599.1, read on the forward strand.
TGGAAGCATCAACCCCGAAGAAATTATACAGCGAGCCGGGGAAAAAGAAATCAAAGCTGTGTCACTGTATGCACTCTTTCGCCAAGTGAAGAAGAATCAAGACTCGTTATGAATCCGATTCACTGAGTAACTTCGCTCGTCTCTGCAATTCATGCTAGTACTGAATGTTGTAAATGACAATTTCGTTCATAGAATTGTTTTTTGTCGCGACTTACATTTCACCAGATAGATGCCTAGTTGGTGGTCGTGGCTAAGGAGATGAGATTGTTAGGCTCCAGAAATTTCCAATGAGATGCCTTTCAAGTCAGCAATCAAATCTGGACCCTAACTCAGAATGAGAGGTTGAGATGTAAGTGGAAGGAAAAAAGAGGGAAGTGGACTTTGTAAGTCCGGAAGTTGAAACTGGATGAAGTGGTCTACACTCCAATTACTCTGTTCAAGATGGGGGAGGGGAGAGGAACGTTAGGTAGGGGGGGATTGGGGGAGAGAGTGCTTTGCTTGATTCATTGGGATACGCAAATGAGCAATCTGTGACGAGGACAAGGGAAAAAGGCATCCACTCAGCAGTCACTAGCAGACGCAGCCCATTTGTCAGCTTCTTATAATGGTAACAGTACGTGTTGCTTTCTGATCCGGTGGCATATTCGCATGTGTATCACATACGCTTGATGTCGTTTTATTGTAGTTGAACACGGAATAACCTTGTTTTTGTTAATTCAACCAAGAAATTATAAGATGTGTTGGAGTAGAATATCTTGTGGAATTTTTTTTTTTTTTGGTGGAATATAGTTAAGTGCACGTTTCTGTACGACGTTGAAATTATATAATCCTTTTCTTAAGCTTTATTTTGGACGATACTTTTATTTTTATTTTTATTTTTATAAAGAGAAGTAGACTACTGTGTCAGGAGGTTAGTACTTTTGTCTACATCTCGTTCCGTACGACTCACGAACATTCTTTTCAAAAATCTATACCAATCTTTTCCGAATACATAGCTAGATTGCTAATATGAAAATAAAAATGTGGAACAAAAAAGAGAGTTTAGAATGTTTAAAAATTTAGTATAGTAGAGAAACTTTATAACTTTTTGGATAGTGAGGAGGAAATGAGACTCCTACCTTATTTATAGGTTCCCAATGGCCTTACAAAAATTTCTAGTTCTTTGAAAAAAAAACTTAGAGGAAAAGAAAGTTATAGGTGTAAGATATTTACATGAAACGAAAATTTTAGAGCTTCCAGAAAGTTAGGAAGGTCCCATAAGAGTTCAAAAGGATTTCATCATATTCAAAAGGATTCCATCATATTCTAGAAAATTTTAGAGCATTCCAAATAAACCCCTTGGATGTGTTGTAAACGTCATCTCGAAGGAGTGAAAAAATCTTGTGTTTGACATTCTTCCCCACTTGTTCTTTCGACGCCCTCGTCAATGGTGTATCAAGTCTCTGAAATGACTTCCACTCCTATAGTCATGGTCTCCGCATGTTGTTCCTTCTTTGTCCTTATTGTGCGGCCCTTTTCAGACTTATCCATCTTTTCCACAAGAATGAAAGCAAACTGGTTCAACACATGGTATGTACCCGTTCGGCATACAAAGAGGCTTGAGCAGGTTATCAGGTCGTCGATCCACCTCATATGGGTGCACATAGTTCTCCACACCTCCACACATGCGAGTCATATTGCAACTCTGTCGGTCGGAACATCCACAACGATCCTTGAGCGACTCCTTGCACGAGCCACTCCCCTTTTGTACACATGTCCTTGTCGCATATGTCTCATCGTAGTCCACGACATGCTTCTCCTTACTCGTACCCAGTCTGGTAGCTAGCACGATCCACCTCCTCCTACGAAAGTGACTCCTCTGGACACTCATTTGCAGCACCCTTGGTCTTGTTTGGAAGGTCTCCCCTTTTCTACCCCTTAAGCTGAATGATAGAGATAGCTTTCCCCTTTTATGGCTAATCTCATGTAACACTCACCATGTACAACTCTATTACTGTTCCTAAAAAAAGATAGATCAATGTGGTTGTGTATTGATTACCAAGAGCTGAATAAAGTTATAGTAGGGAACAAATATCCATTACCGATGATAGATGATATGTTCGATCAACTTTAGGGAACTACTATATTTAAAAAAAATATTCGAGCTATCATTAATTGAATATCAAGCCTGATGATGTGCCAAATTAAGTTAGCATTATGGACAAGATACGAACACTATAATTCTTGGCCATGTCTTTTGTTTTGATAAACGCTCCAGCTACTTTTATGGATATGATGAACAATCTTCCAGCCTTGTTCATCGATGATATTATGATATACTCTATAAGAAAAGAAAACCATAAAGAGCACTTGCGAATTGTACTTCAAACACTATAGAGTACCAGTTGTATAAGAAACTAAGAAAAGACGAATTTTGGATGAGTAGCATGTCATTTCTTGGACATGTTATCTCGTGGGAGGTGTTGTTATTAACATGAAGATAATTGAAGTGGTGGTAGATTAGGGGAACCTACATCGGCAAGTGAGATTCAAAGCTTGCTTAGCTTGGCGGGCTACTATCGTAGATTTGTGAAGGACTTTTTGAAAATTTTATCACCTCTAACTCGCATCACCCAGAAGGGAATATCATTTAAATGGACGAATGACTACAAAATTATTTTCCAGGAACTAAAGCAATGGCTCATTTCATCTCTAATACTTGCACTATTGAAAGGATTAAGGGATTTTAGATCTACAACGATGCATCGGGACTTTGCTTGGGATGTGTGCTCATGCAATATGGAAAAGTAATATCTTATACCTCAAGATAGTTGAAATAACACAAGAAGAACCATTCCACACACGTCTTGGAACTGGCGGCAATTGTATTTGTGTTGAAATTGTGGTGGCACTCCCTTTGACGTGTCTTACTAATTCTTCACCAACCACAAGAGCCTCAAATACATATACACTCAAAAAAGAATTAAATTTATGGCAAAGGTCGGCACTAGTTTGAATAGATTAAACATTTTGACTTGACAATTGCATACACACTAGGTAAAAAAATATCGTGGTGGATGCGTTTAGTTAAAAATTTGTGGGAGCACTTACAATGTCCAGCAACTACAAGAATTAGAAGAAAAAATAGGTATTGAATTTTGAATTTGAACCCAGGGGGTGCAACTGGATCATTTGCAACTAGAATCGAGCTTACGAGGAAAGGTAAAGACCACACAAAGGATGACTTATTCCTATAAAAGATACGTGAGTTGATTTCAATAGGAAGGGTAATTGATTTCGCGGAGTATAAATATGAAACATTGCGACTAAAAGGAAGATTATTGTCACGACCAGCTACCGAATATTCAGATACGTGTTGGACACATCCATCCTGCGCTATGAGACACAACGTAGTAAGCTATTCTAAACCTTTAATTATCTTTAAATTGTATTGAATCAGATTTATCACATCAACTATATCAAGATAAATTATAAATAGGTCCAAAGATGTCACTTAGTTACATTTCCAAAGCAAGAGTAAACTGGAAACAAATCCAGCAAAATAAATGTTAACTATTTATTACAAACCAAGTTCAAAAGCGAAATGTAAGCTAAGCACTAAGCTATAGGATATTTTTCAGCAGGGATATCCTCTGGGATGTTAGCTAGCGTCTCAGTGGCAGATCCATAGTATAAATTGCAAAGCAACTCCTCCTCAGTCAATTCACCTGCAACGATCCAATCAGAAAAGGAGCAAAGTATAACCCTACAACTTACAGTTACTGAAACATGGAAATTACAAATATGGAAAGACATGGAAATAAGAAAATGACAACTAAAATTTGTGTAACTACCACTTTTCTAAAATGAGGATAATTTTGAACTTTTATAAAATTAATCATGCTAGTTATATTAAATAATATATTTAAATCATGTTAATGATTAACTGGTAAATTTTGATTATTTTAATACTATTTAGTTTGGTGTCTTGTGAATTTGGTCTTTTGCTAGTGAAACCTTAGAACTACTTAGCCTAGAGACTAACCATGACCATGGAGACCTAGCTAACGTGATTAGATTAGTTCATTACCACTTTTTAGGCTAAGGATATTTTGGTAATTTATGATTTATTATTATTTTTGAATTTTATTTAATTAATAATGTGCTAAGTGTTATATTAGGTCTAACCCTAGAATTACCCTAATCTAGAGGTTGATCATGAACCTAGAGGCTTAGTTAGTAGCTTTGAACTAATTAACTAAGTTCTAGAATATCTAGATATTATGTTAAACCTAAGATATTTGTAGGAAACCTAATTTATTTGGGCCTTTACTAAAGAGGCTTTAAATTACAACTAAAAGAAGGCCTTTAAACTAAATTGGACCTAACCCTAACCCTATGAACATGTATTGCCGGCCAAGGAGGCATTCTTCCTCCCCATATAAGTAATCATTAGCCCCCACTTGCCTCTTTTATTGCAAACCCTAACCCTAAGTTGTGTTCTTCCCCAAATTTGCCCTCTTTCACCAAATCAACTCCAAATTGAACCAAATCTATTACAATACACTCCCCTAGTGTAGAGGAGGTCTCTATTGGCTAGCTAGCAAGGATTGGGAGCAATTTGACCATAGAAATTGGTGTGGGATCTTTTCAAAGGAGATTTTCATTGAGATTCTAACTCTCAATAGGTAATGATCTCTACACCTATTAATTTTATGATTTCTCACCATAGATGCATTCATTTAGGTTCCCCCTAGCCCTAGGCTAAGTTTGGCTAGAAATCAAATCCATTTGATGCTTGTATCATGTGCGTATCGCTATGTATCAGAGAGATTACTCAAGTGTTCGATGAAATGTCCCTTAGGACTTTTTGTTCTCTATTTTGTAAACTAATTATATATTTGGATATCTTGTGATGTGGGGATTGCTATGTTGTCAGACTGAGTTGGTTTTTGTGTCCATTTATATGTCAAAATGGACACGGGGATGCTCGTTTGGGTCTGTGCACATACACTGCGCTTCTTCTACTGCTGCGTGTCCATTTCTCTCTAGACACGACACGAATCAATGTGCCACGTACTGTTCTAGGTACAGGCTACGACTGACCCGAGACCTTGGGACCTGGGCTTGAGTTGGTTGTGTATTCGTAAAGTTTTACGACCGACAGATTTAACTATGTGCGGTCGAGACCCCTAATGTCTGTACACTGTCTTGACACCTTCGTTTGAACACTCTTGACACTTGTTTCACCTTAACACGACTCTGATATGTCGACACCAGGCTGACACACTCACACACAGACACACACTTGTATTTGACACTAATACACACGTTAGACACGTTTGACACTTGTTAACATGCTGCCATGTCTGACACCATGTAATTGACACTGTGACACTTGTTTGGGCATGGACACACTGATACATTTACTGCACACATGACACTCTTTCACTCATGCCCTCACTTATTACATTGCATGCTTGCCTTTAGCCACTACCCCATAGATACATGGCCGACCTGCATACAACATAGCCATTTCACTTACCTACCATTTCAGGATAAGTATCTATAGCATGTTAACGTTTTGTTCAGAGATGAACATCTCTATATACCTGGAAGCCATTTACCTGTCCAATAATATTATCCACTGCAATCATGGCAGCACACTGCTCACCAACTATATTACATTCTCAGCTACCTGCATATCCAACCCATTATATTCATACTATGTCAGCCCATTACTCATTTGTTTCAGTTATTAACTTGTGTGTCATCCCTACCTAGTGTCATGTCCCGCAACACAAATCCCTGTCCTACAAGTTGGTTTGGCCCCAGGTGAATCTTGTGTTCAGATTGTCTTGTCCAGGTTGAACTTAGGATTCAAATCCTAATTGAACCTTTGCATCAACCAATTGATATACAGTATCATTCAGATATATGGTACGACTTTTGACCATTTTTCCTTTTCATTACAAATAATTAATCCATTTTTTCAGTCATGTACCCCTTTATCGAGACCCTCTTTTCCTAATTGGTCATGTCTAATCCATTCCACTATTCTGTTCTTCTTTCCCATATACTTAACCTCTTGACCTGTCACCCCCAGTTTCCAGAAACAGGAGTATTTTTGTCATTTTCCACTTTAAAAATTATTTTCGAATTATTTATTTATTTATTGTATTATTTTGGGGATATTTGAATCGGGTTCGAATTTCAACTCATTCCGACTTGTTTTGACTTGTTTCGGGGACCCGGGGTAGTTTTGACCTTAGCGGGCCCACATACTAGTTAACCATGGCCCACATGTTAGATATATTGGTTAGAGACTAGACTAATTATTTTAGTTAGTATTAGTTAGAGATTAGTGGTTTCGGTTTGACTAAACTACCCTCGACTTAACCCTTTCCTATTTTTTAACTAATTAAACCATTGGAGGGCAAACTTGTAATTACCAAATAGGACAAATTGGACCAAGTATGGCCGGCCACCACTATGGATAGACTCCATTTCATTTCACCATTATCCACTCTCTCTTTCTCTCTCTTGTTCTTCCCCAAATTGATTTTGAAAGCTTCCCATTTGATTTCTTCTCCAAATCAAGGTGATTTCTTCTCTAAACTTGTTTCTCTTCTCATGTAGATTGGTTAGGAACCTATTAGGAATGATTCCCATGGTTGTGTCCCCATTAGAGACCATTTTGTGTCCATATGGATATTTCTAGGAGTGTCCAACATGTAGGTTTGTATCCCAATAGGAAAAACTCTCTTTTGGACACATGGATATTAATATATATTGATTTTTGTGTTGTTCTTGTTTATATTCCAGATTTTTGACATGTTTTAGAATGAGTTCTCCAAGTACATTAATGTATCATATTCATTTTTTTCATTTGATTATATATGTGTGGTTATATATATATATATATATATATATATATATATATATATATGGCTTATATATATATATATTGGTGGATTTATGATGTGGTGTGTTGTTGTGGGCTTGGGGGAGAGCAATAGGTTCGGCCAAGGGGGAGAGGGCATGGGTTTGAGTGTGTGGTAGTTGGTGTAGTGAGGGTGTTTGTTGTAATATTTGAGTGGGTTGGTTGAGAGAGGATGAGAGTTAGATAGAGGAGTTAAGAGAGTGGTTATAGAGAGTGATAGGGGGGGGGATTAGCTGCTGAATTCAGCAGTAGGAGGGGGCATTCAATCCCCTATGGCAGCCCCCATTTCACTTCAAAACAGCCCCTACAATTGCCCCATAAAATCAGTCCACATTGGCCTAAAACCAGTCCACTTTTTCACCATGTATGGCTGTCCATTTCTTCACAAACAGTCCTTCATTTTAGCCCATATATACACCTATATGGCTGTCTTTTAAACCCTTCCAACAGTCCACATTTAAGCCTCAATTGCAGTCCACAATTTCCCCACATTTCAGTCCTATAATGCCCACTTTTCCCCTCTAAACACAGCCCAACATGTCCCCTTAAACCCCACAAATTCAGTCCAAAAAACAGCCCCAAATACCCATACAAAATCAGCCCACAAGTCTTCCAAAATCTGTCCTTTTTACCCATGTGTGTGTGTGTGTATTTGTGAGATGTGTGTGTGTGTGTGTTTTGAGAGGTATTAGTGAGTGAGACTAGTACCCTATAGTATAGCCTACCTCTAAACTAGTAGGAAACCTATTAGGAAACCTATAGAGAAGCCTATTAGAGTGTGGTATCATGTGAGAGTGAGTGGTGTTGTGAGTGTGGTAATGAGAAGGGTAAATTCATGAGATAGAATAAGGTAATAGGGTAAATCACTACCCCGTATCCTAAGATGGTCTAGATGCTTAGGATACCCAAATTTCTTGGTAGGTAAACCTTAGATAGGTTGATATCTAGCTACCCTAAGGAGCCTAAGCTAGTGCCATGGGTATTTACGGGGTTTCCTTGGGTTTGGGCAAGGTATCGAGATTTACCTTGGAAGGGTAAATGCTAGTTTTGCCTAGAAATAAGGTATTTGTGTTAGAAGCCTAAGATGGTGTTAGAACTTGATTCCCGTGGTTGGTAATGATCGAATATGGTACTCATAGACTAGTTTTGACGTCGGTTGATCTTTTTGACCAAAAGTCAACATAAGTCAACCGAAGGTCAAACTTAGCCTTTAAGCGACCCGATTTGACCGAAACCAACCCAGAGTTGACCAGTTGACTGAAAGTCAATAGTTGGTCAATATTAGACTAGTTTGACCTAGAGTTGACCAGAGTTGACCAGGGTTGACCAGAGTTGACTTTTTGACCAAAAGTCAACTGTAAGTCAACCTTTGATCCCGATTGACCTAGTTTGACTTGGATTGACTCCCAGTGACCTAGTATGACCTAGTATGAACCAGTATGACCTAGTATGATCCAGTTGACCTAGATTGACCTAGTATTGACTTAGACTTGTATTCATGGCTTATATTAGTTTCTTTTTTCAGCTTTGAGCCCTGTTTGACTCATAGCATCTTATTTTAGGTCTGTGATCACTCTGAGCGTCTGTTCACCTTATCAGCTCAGGACCACGGGCGAGTACATTCACTAATAGTTTTTATTGTCTTGATATCTGCTATATCCAATTCAGTTGTAGTGTCTTACTTGATTTTTAGACACGATGGTTCACGGACTAGTCTACGTCGGATCCTGTCATGAGATGTTGTTCCTGGATTACTTGGTATATTAGTACATGACTTGACTTGTTACTTGTACTTGTATAGACATGAACTTGGGAGTGGGCTGATCACCTGCTCTTGAGTCTCGTATCATGACGTGTCATGTCCGAATCCAGTATACTATTCGGGGATGGGGAGTTATTAGTGGTTGTGTGATCAAAATCCCTACTTGTACCTCACACTTGTACTTGTTACTTGTTCATAGCTATACCCTTGCTCACGACGGGTAAAGCCTGACCCCACTTGTTCACAACTTGCCATGGTGACCGGCCTTATCTTTACACTTGTTGTTTCACACTTGTTATTTGTTCGTAGCCGGTCAGATGGAAAGCTTGAACATGTTTCCCAAACCGATCACATGACGCACTAATAATTTAAGGCACCTTTTATATTTATTTATCCTAGGAGGCTAAGTTCTGTTCGGGAGAAGAGTTACAATCCCGGTCCTTGTTTGGTTTAAGGGTTGTAACTCGGCTTCCGGATAGTTCCTAAGCAGTCCTACATACCTATTGTTGTTCTATTCAGTACTCACACCTATTATACATTTCCTGTTGGTTTTACCCTGTACTTTACATATCTTTGTCTTGTATTTCATTATACTGTCTCTTATAGCTTTTGTCAATTCATATGGAACTGCTGTTGGTGTTTGTACTTGCTCATTTTCCTGACAGGATACCGTTGACAAATTTTACAGATGATTTAGAGGCTGATTGCCCGACTTACTACGGGATAGGGTCTGATGGACTTGACCTAGACAGGGGCTTAGTGGTAGAGCCACTAGACTTCGCTCATCCCGAGTAGCCTAGTTTAGTTAGGTTTGCCTAGCCTGCGAGCCAGCTAGTTCATTCCTATTGTAGTATCTTTATACTTAATTTATTCTGAGACTCTGGATGTTGTGTTAGCAATGACTTGTAGATTTTTGGACTCGTTTCCTGTTTTATCTATCATATCTCTTTTCCATGCTATCTACCTTAGTTTTGATTATGTGATTGAGACTGTATTGCTATGTTACATTCGTTCGGAGTGTATATACTGTACAGGTACATTTATCTATTTTAGTCATAGTATTTACAGACCCTATATACAGCGTTCTACCGCCGATACTGCGGCGTAGGCTGGACGTAATCACGTACTCGTGCCCCTCTTCAGGGTGCGGGTCGTGACACATTTTTATGGTGGCCCATGGAGGTCAGAATCGCAAATAGTGCGATCTCGTAATGGTGCTCGACTTAGAGTACTAATTACGAGCCTGCATCTAGGATGTAGAATCTAGGGTATGGTAGGAGTTACTCAATCACATTTTAGGAAAACTCTGATCGTTTGATTACCATGACAACTCTTCTTACATTTGAATTCAATTGTCCTCCTTTGATAATATCTTATCTTGTGCCATATTGATCTCTTGGGTTCAATTCATCTTCAGGATGACGGTGACTCGTTCTCAGGCAGCGGGTTCTAGCGCAGTTCCAGAGAGGTCAGATCAGGGAGGTCCTCCACCTCCGGCTACGGGAGTAGCAGTCGAGAGTACAGTAGCCCCAGTCCCTGCCCTTCAGGCAGGAGTAGCAGCAGTAGTTCCCGGAGGTCTTCCATCTCAGGCAGCGAGACCGTCTATGGTCATCCCAGACATTCTTCCACCGCCGCCTCAGCTACCGGCAGACACTCAGGGGATGATGGCCCTTCTGCAGCAGATGTTGCAGACGCAGAGAGCACAGGCAGAGGCACAGCACCGTCAGGCAGAGGTGCTGCGACAGACCATGGAGAACTCGCATCAGTTAGCTATGGCAGCAGTAGAGAGAGGTGCACCGGCTACAGTTTAGGGAGCACCAGATCAGCAGCAGGGTCAGGGGAGGCCCGGTACACACCTCCACTTCAGGAAGATGAACCTGCGGGAGTTCAAGGGTACCGAGGGTATCCTATACGCGAACGACTGGCTAGAGGACGTCCAGCGGAGCTTAGAGTTGGCAGAGGTTCCGAGAGCTCTATGGGTGATTTCGGCAGCGAGCCAGTTCTTCGACATAGCGCTGACATGGTACCGTACAGATCCGCGTACGTCAGTTAGAGGTATATCTTAGAAGGACTTCAGGAAACTCTTCAAGGAGAAGTTCTATCCAGATGTAGCCTTGACAGCTCTGGAGGGGCAGTTTGCTGGTTTGGTTCAGGGGAACTCGTCGGTGGACGAGTACGCAGCAGAGTTTTTCCGCCTGAGCAGGTTTGCACCGAGTTTGGTTCAGGATGAGGGGTGCAAGGCTCGAAAGTTCAGGAGGGGTCTCATTCATGCAGCGTGCACTCGCACATCTGGGCGACGAGACGCGACCTTTGAGCAGATTTTGATGGAGGCTCAGATTGCTGAGGAGGACTTCGACCTCAAGCCGAAGAGGAGCAGTGATGTTTTGGAAGCCAGTTCGAGTGCGGGGCCAGCGAAGCGTCTACATTTCCAGCAGAGGCAGTTCCAGCAGCAGCAGCCTCAGTTGCAGATTCAGCAGGCACCGACGCGTGCCCAGCAGCACCCGGGGCAGGGCCAGAGGCAGGACATCCAATGTGCCTTCTACAAGAAGATAGGGCACACCCGGGAGGTTTGTAGGATGAGGCTGGGAGTTTGTTTATTCTGTGGAGCTCCAGATCACCAGATGAAGGACTGTGTTACCCGTGCAGCCAGACAGGCAGGCCAGGGCAGAGTTCAGCAGGCTAGAGGAGGCCAGCAGGGGCGTGCGTTCGCCATGGCAGTTGAGCCCACTCAGGCAGTAGCAGAGCAGAGTGCAGGTTCCGATCTTTCGATCTCATTTCTATATTTGCTTCCTTATTAACTGTTTGAAATTCGATTCCATCTGTTCCTTGTCTGTTTGATGAAAGTTGTTCTTGTGATGTGATTTTTCTGAGATAAGTCGTATGGGCTAGGTCGCCTCGATTATGAGATTTTAGAATCCTCTAGGGTCATGCTAGCAGGCAGAGTGAGGACATATAGTCGGACTATGGACGTATTTCTAGGATGTGGGAATTTAAGATTTTCGCTGCCAAGCTAGCGGCAATGCAAAAATTTTAAATACCATGATTCTAGAGGTATGTACCGTAGTTGAGGACTCTGTGATTATCGTAGCCTTGCTCACTGGCATGACAGAGATTCTGAGTATCATGATTATTGGACAGACGCATACGATTATCAAATTGCATGAATTTTCTGTGTTACTTCATTTTAAGTTTTTGGAAGATTCTTTTAAGGTGGATAGACTTATAGTTGAGAGTAATATTAAAAATTTATAAATTTAGTCATTTAATTCCTGCTTTGATTTTTAAGATTTTAATCATTTAAATTTTTAGCCATGACTTGTGAATTTGAGATTTTACTATTGTTTGGTTTTAATTTCGAGGACGAATTTTTTTTAAGGTGGATAGATTTGTCACCCCCAGTTTCCAGAAACAAGGATATTTTTGTCATTTTCCACTTTAAAAATTATTTTGGAATTATTTATTTAATTATTGTATTATTTTGGGGATATTTGAATCGGGTTCGAATTTCAACTCATTCCGACTTGTTTTGACTTGTTTCGGGGACCCGGGGTAGTTTTGACCTTAGCGGGCCCACATACTAGTTAGCCATGGCCTACATGTTAGATATTTTGGTTAGAGACTAGACTAATTATTTTAGTTAGTATTAGTTAGAGATTAGTGGTTTCGGTTTGACTAAACTACCCCCGACTTAACCCTTTCCTATTTTTTAACTAATTAAACCATTGGAGGGCAAACTTGTAATTACCAAATAGGACAAATTGGACCAAGTATGGCCGGCCACCACTATTGATAGACTCCATTTCATTTCACCATTATCCACTCTCTCTTTCTCTCTCTTGTTCTTTCCCAAATTGATTTTGAAAGCTTTCTATTTGATTTCTTCTCCAAATCAAGGTGATTTCTTCTCTAAACTTATTTCTCTTCTCATGTAGATTGGTTAGGAACCTATTAGGAATGATTCCCATGGTTGTGTCCCCATTAGAGACCATTTTGTGTCCATATGGATATTTCTAGGAGTGTCCAACATGTAGGTTTGTATCCCAATAGGAAAAACCCTCTTTTGGACACATGGATATTAATATATATTGATTTTTGTGTTGTTCTTGTTTATATTCCAGATTTTTGACATGTTTTAGAATGAGTTCTCCAAGTATATTAATGTATCATATTCATTTTTTTCATTTGATTATATATGTGTGGTTATATATATATTTATATATATATATAATATATATATATATATATATATATATATTTTTTTTTTTTATATATATATATATTTATATATATATATATATATATATATATATATATATATATATATATATATATATATATATATATATATATATATATATATGTATATTTTATATATATATATATATATATATATATATATATATATGGCTTATATATATGGCTTATAAGCCATATATATATATGGCTATATATATATGGCTTATATATATATATATATATTGGTGGATTTATGATGTGGTGTGTTGTTGTGGGCTTGGAGGAGAGCAATAGGTTCGGCCAAGGGGGAGAGGGCATGGGTTTGAGTGTGTGGTAGTTGGTGTAGTGAGGGTGTTTATTGTAATGTTTGAGTGGGTTGGTTGAGAGAGGATGAGAGTTAGATAGAGGAGTTAAGAGAGTGGTTATAGAGAGTGATAGTGGAGTGTTAGGGGGGGATTAGCTGCTGAATTCAGCAGTAGGAGGGGGCATTCAATCCCCTATGGCAGCCCCCATTTCACTTCAAAACAGCCCCTACAATTGCCCCATAAAATCAGTCCACATTGGCCTAAAACCAGTCCACTTTTTCACCATATATGGCTGTCCATTTCTTCACAAACAGTCCTTCATTTCAGCCCATATATACACCTATATGGCTGTCATTTAAACCCTTCCAACAGTCCACATTTAAGCCTCAATTGCAGTCCACAATTTCCCCACATTTTAGTCCTATAATGCCCCACTTTTCCCCTCTAAACACAGCCCAACATGTCCCCTTAAACCCCATAAATTCAGTCCAAATAATAGCCCCAAATACACATACAAAATCAGCCCACAAGTCTTCCAAAATCTGTCCTTTTTACCCATGTGTGTGTGTGTGTATTTGTGAGATGTGTGTGTGTGTTTTGAGAGGTATTAGTGAGTGAGACTAGTACCCTATAGTATAGCCTACCTCTAAACTAGTAGGAAACCTATAGAGAAGCCTATTAGAGTGTGGTATCATGTGAGAGTGAGTGGTGTTGTGAGTGTGGTAATGAGAAGGGTAAATTCATGAGATAGAATAAGGTAATAGGGTAAATCACTACCCCGTATCCTAAGATGGTCTAGATGCTTAGGATACCCAAATTTCTTGGTAGGTAAACCTTAGATAGGTTGATATCTAGCTACCCTAAGGAGCCTAGGCTAGTGCCATGGGTATTTACGGGGTTTTCTTGGGTTTGGGCAAGGTATCGAGATTTACCTTGGAAGGGTAAATGCTAGTTTTGCCTAGAAATAGGGTATTTGTGTTAGAAGCCTAAGATGGTGTTAGAACTTGATTTCCATGGTTGGTAATGATCGAATATGGTACTCATAGACTAGTTGTCAACAAAAGTCAACCGAAGGTCAAACTTAGCCTTTAAGCGACCCGATTTGACCGAAACCAACCCAGAGTTGACCAGTTGACTGAAAGTCAATAGTTGGTCAACATTAGACTAGTTTGACCTAGAGTTGACCAGAGTTGACCAGAGTTAACCAGAGTTGACTTTTTGACCAAAAGTCAACTGTAAGTCAACATTTGATCCCGATTGACCAAGTTTGACTTGGATTGACTTCCAGTGACCTAGTATGACCTAGTATGAACCAGTATGACCTAGTATGACCCAGTTGACCTAGATTGACCTAGTATTGACTTAGACTTGCATTCATGGCTTATATTAGTTTCTTTTTTCAGCTTTGAGCCCTGTTTGACTCATAGTATCTTATTTTAGGTCTGTGATCACTCTGAGCGTCTGTTCACCTTATCAGCTCAGGACCACAGGTGAGTACATTCACTGATAGTTTTCATTGTCTTGATATCTGCTATATCCGATTTAGTTGTAGTGTCTTACTTGATTTCTAGACACGCTGGTTCACGGACTAGTCTACGTCGGATCCTGTCATGAGATATTGTTCCTGGATTACTTGGTATATTAGTACATGACTTGACTTGTTACTTGTACTTGTATAGACATGAACTTGGGAGTGGGCTAATCACCTGCTCTTGAGTCTCGTATCATGACGTGTCATGTCCGGATCCAGTATACTATTTGGAGATGGGGAGTTATTAGTGGTTGTGTGATCAAAATCCCTACTTGTACCTCACACTTGTACTTGTTACTTGTTCATAGCTATACCCTCGCTCACGACGGGTAAAGCCTGACCCCACTTGTTCACAACTTGCCATGGTGACCGGCCTTATCTTCACACTTGTTGTTTCACACTTGTTATTTGTTCGTAGCCGGTCAGATGGAAAGCTTGAACATGTTTCCCAAACCGATCACATGACGCACTAATAATTCAAGGCACCTTTTATATTTATTTATCCTAGGAGGCTAAGTTCTGTTCGGAAGAAGAGTTACAACCCCGGTCCTTGTTTGGTTTAAGGGTTGTAACTCGGCTTCCGGATAGTTCCTAAGCAGTCCTACATACCTATTGTTGTTCTATTCAGTACTCACACCTATTATACATTTCCTGTTGGTTTTACCCTGTACTTTACATAACTTTGTCTTGTATTTCATTATACTGTCTCTTATAGCTTTTGTCAATTCATATGGAACTGCTGTTGGTGTTTGTACTTGCTCATTTTCCTGACAGGATACCTTTGACAAATTTTACAGATGATTTAGAGGCTGATTGCCCGACTTACTACGGGATAGAGTCTGATGGACTTGACCTAGACAGGGGCTTAGTGGTAGAGCCACTAGACTTCGCTCATCCCGAGTAGCCTAGTTTAGTTAGGTTTGCCTGGCCTGCGAGCCAGCTAGTTCATTCCTATTGTAGTATCTTTATACTTAATTTATTCTGAGACTCTGGATGTTGTGTTAGCAATGACTTGTAGATTTTTGGACTCGTTTCCTGTTTTATCTATCATATCTCTTTTCTATGCTATCTACCTTAGTTTTGATTATGTGATTGAGACTGTATTGCTATGTTACCTCCGTTCGGAGTGTATATACTGTACAGGTACATTTATCTGTTTTAGTCGTAGTATTTACAGACCCTATATACAGCGTTCTACCGCCGATACTGCGGCGTAGGCTGGACGTAACCACGTACTCGTGCCCCTCTTCAGGGTGCGGGTCATGACATATCATTTCACTACTTGATTTTCAGTCCTATTGTATCTCTATTCATACTATTCAGGAAATTTTGGGTTGATAAATTGTGTATTAATTGGGAAATTGATGGATAATAGTGGTTTAGATGTCCTGCATACATGAGACCAGAATGTATTTGTCCTGCCCTTCACATTAAGCCCAGTTGACACATAACACGCATGCCAGTCCAAATGAGCTCCTTAGCCTCAGTTTGAGTTGAGCCAAGACCAATAGACCACTTTTGTTAGATGCTTTGATGTTAAGAAGTCCTATGCAGTCCCTTTACATTTGTTTTCCTGTCAGTCCTTGAATTATGGTTCCAGTCCATGTTAACCTTTTTCGTTTGCCCATATGGATTTCTCTATTTAGCCCTTTGTTCAGTTATAATTTGTGTTTACCTGAATACATTATGAAGGGTTCATATAGGATGTACATTATATATATCATATATGAGGTTATGATATATATTTGTATATATTTATATGATGTATAGTGGGGAGGGATTTTGCTATACATATTTGCATGTATATATATTTTTTATTTTTTATTTTTTTATTTGTTTATTTTTATTTTTTTAAGGGAACGGAGAATTTTATTGAAGTAATAGGCACAAAATGCCGAAGCCTATACAAGTAAGCGCGCTAACGCGACAAAAGGACAGAAAAGCGAAAACGTGAGAGACCTCACGAAAACTAAGATATGGAAGAAGTGGGGGAAGGGGGCCTAAGCCAGAGCCTTCCAGAAGGAGTGGGGTGCGTGGGAGCAGCGCCTCCTTGCATGTATATATATATATATATATATATATATATATATATATATATATATATATATATATATATATATATATATGTCACGACCCGCACCCTGAGGAAGGGCATGAGAACGTGGGTACGTCCAGCCTACGCTTCAGTGTCGGCGGTAGAACGCTGTCCTAGGTTACTATCTAATCAACAACTTACACAATTATATAATGTACTTGTCAAATCTCAACTCCGAACGGAGGACAAGTATAGATTTAATGAAATTTCAATCACAATCTAAGAACGATAAGATAACACATAACTAAAGACTAAACAACAACAAATATAAACTACTAAATAATAATATCTTAAACAAACTCAAATCTCAAGTTATTACAATTCAAGTTCTAAAACATGAAAACTAAACCAAGTCTACTAGCTAGTCTCCCGATCACTCCTGAGTGTCGGGGCCAAAGGTAGCTAAGCCATCTCCTACTCCAAGGCAAGTAGGGAAAATGTCCTCAGGATAATCATCTGTAATATTTTTAACAGGTCCAGTCAGGACATGAGCGAGCACAATACATCTCACGCAGTTCATATCGTGTTGGGAAATATAAAGCATGCAAAAGAGTAAGATACATGGACTGTAAAGAAATATATATGAAAATGAAAGAGATTTGACAACTAGAAATATCTATATACATGATAAGTAAGAACTGTAAGTAACCTGTGATTTAGAGCATGAGATGGTTATATAAACGGGTTAGGACAATGCAAGGGTAACTCCATCATACGTGAGTGTACAATGGACATATACAAGATTTTACAAGATTTCACAAGATGGGATTTTGATCACATAACCATTTCCTACTCACCCTCCCCAATCAATACACAAGGATCCAGTCATGTTACATTACCTTGTACAAGAGGTTTTTATCATGTTTGCTCATGTGATCATGAGAGTACAAGATTGCACAAGAGTATACATGAATAGCGGTGTACATGAAATACAAGATGTTCGTGAAAAGCACATGATAACTGTATCTGATACACCCCGAGGGGGATAACATCGCATGACAAGATCCATATAGTACCAATCCGTGATAATAACGTGACAACATTATGTAAAGTAATCTAGAGTAAGAATATAAATCCTAACAAGTATGAAATGATCATAGAATGTACTCGTCTATCACCCTGAATGACTGATATGAATAGATATCCGAACTGGTATCACAGAGTCCTATTTAGAGTAAAATAGGTTATAAAGAGTTCAATTTATATGGTAATTGAAATTATAATACAATCTACATGAGTCTAAGTCAATCTAGGTCATAGTCAACTCTTGGTCAACTCTGGTCAACAATCTAGTCAAACTAGGACAACTAGTCTAATGTGGTCAAACTAGCTAGGGTTTGGTCAACAATGGTCAAACTAGTCTAGGTTAGTCAATTCTAGGTCTAAATAAACTAAGTATATGCAAATCAAGTATCCAAGATAGCTACTAACTCATAGCCTAAGTCACTTGCTAAACCAATCACAAAACTAAGCCAGAAGCTAACAAGGCACACAAACTTAGTCATATAATGTATATATTATTCACATTCACATATTCATATACATAAATATATATAGGAAAGCTATATATATAGGCACATACATATATATACATAGAGAGAAAGAAGGAGAGGTAAAAGAGTAAGTCAGTGTGTGTGTGACATGTGTGTGAAAGGATATGTGTTAATGTTCTCAGTTTTAGTGATAGGTAGGTGTACGTGACATGGGATACATGGTGTCAAAGGCTGTATGAATGCATGTGTGTAAAAGGTTATAGGTTAACTCAGTTTATAGAAATGCATATATACATACTTACATTGCATACATGCATACATACATATCATGTATACATGCATACATTGCATACATGCCTACATACATATCATATATACATACTTGTATTCATTCATGCACCTATACATATATACATAGATGCATACATACATATTTGAATACATTATATACTTGTATACATTATATTCATATATGCATACTCTATATTATATTATATTCATTCTTGCATACATGCATACATATAATATGTGCATACAAACTCATATATTTAACTCAAAATATATGTGAATACATACATTACATTACCTTAACACATATTCATATCCCATATACATGCATACTTCAGTTCATGCATTATATCCATTCACATATTATTAAGTTGCATGCATATCCTTATTTTCATTACATACATGTTATTCATGCGTATTACATACTTACATGCATCTATACATTATATACATTGTATACAACATGTAAAAATAGAAGAGGGAAAAAAGGGGAAAAAACTGAAATAGAAAGGGAAGGAAAGGAAAAATATAAGGAAAAGAAAAACAGTGGACATATACATGCTTGCATCGTATATTCTACATTACCATACATGCTATCATTATATATTACATTACATTATGTATACATTATGCATTCATATCTATCATTACATGTATTCCTTGCATTCGTATCTAGCATTCTTTATATACTTTTATGCATACATTGTATATCATTCTTTCATTCATGCATTTATGCATTGCTTACATACATTACATTGATTGTATTCCTACATGCATGCATTCAACAATATATATATACATTAATGTAAAGAGGATACATATCATATATATATATATATATATATATTAAAATATATATTAATATATATATATATATATATATATATATTTTATATATATATATAAATTTTATATATATATATATATTTTATATATATATATATATATATATATATATATTATATATATATATATATCATTTCATTCATCTAACATATCATGTATTACATACTCTACATTATTTAATATCCATACTACATAGGCTCATAGGTTACACAAAATGCCTATGTCGTATAGTCACTCTTCTACTTAAAATCAATACTGTACCAATTGGGCCTTTACTAAATTCTAGGATTAAATTATGTCGTAGCCCTTCGTGTTAGCTTTTCGAAACTTCAAACGGATCGCATTTTCGTGTCCGAAAGCTCCCGAAATTGCAAAAACATCGAAACACGTTTGTCTTTTGGACAGCTGACACTCAAATAGTTTTACAGAAATTTCTAGAATGATTTTAGCTTATTAAAATATATATTTGGAATGCTAACTTCGATACGGTTCTTTTAAAAAAACGGGGGATAAATCAGAGTTCTAAGCTAAAAGTTATGATATTTCTAAGTTGCTTTGGTTAATAAAAACGTGGATGAATATTATGACGAATTTGAGTTGTTTTGGACAAAAGAAACACATGTAGGCCAAGATACTTGGATACCAACATAGGTATCCAAATGAAACTCATTCTAACCATCCTAACTAAGATTAATCCACTCTCTAACCATTCTAAAACCGAATTTAAATATCTATTTAAACTATTATCATACATACATACATATTGGTTGTCCTAATTTGGGATATATCAAGTAGGACACAAGACACATATCTAAAATTCTCAAGAGAGCTCCAAATGGCCTCAAATTTGAATCTAAATGGGGTATATGCATAGGGGTGGATCCTATGGATTCAAAACTAACTAATATGCATATGAAATCAATTTAGAGGGTTGGTTTTACCTATTGAGAGTGGAATCCCAATGATACTCCCAAGGACACGGCTCCGACACGAAGATCTTCCAAAAAGGACACTCCTCCTTGCACTTTACTCCAAATCTTTGCTAGCACCCTCCCTTGATAGTATGAGAAGGTTGGATAGAAGTTTTGGTGGAGGGATGTAAGGATTTGGAGATCAAATCAAAGAGGGAAGCTCTCTAATTTGGGGAAGAACACTTAGGGTTCTATGTAGAAGTAAAAAGAGGCAAGGGTTTTCTTATGGATTCTTTATAGGAAGGGAGGGAGCACTTGATGGCTGGTCATTAGATGAATTAGGGTTAGTTTTACATGTAGATGAGTGGCTATGGCTTGTCTACCCAATTCCAAGCCTTCCTATTGGTTCAATTAGTCATAAGGCTTTCTTTTTCACAAATATCCTAAGGGATAAATATTCTACTATACAAATCTAGATATTGTTAATCTTGTCATTACTAGGTTATCCTAATCAAGACTCTAAGCTCAAGGCTAATCTAGATTAGGCTAAGATTCTAGGTCAAGTCTCAAATAAACAATTAGCACATATTTAATTAATACAATTTACAATTTCGCAAAATTATCAAAATGACCAAAGTACCCTTAGGCTAAAAAGTAGTAATATGACATTCTAATCACATGACTAGGCTCCCTTGGCCATGGTTAGTCTCTAGGTCATGCAGTCTCTAGGGTTGCACTAGCAAAACATCAAAATCACAAGTCATGGTTTTAAATAGTTTTAAATTGATTAAAAATCACCATAAACCATATCATGATTTAAATAACATTATTAAATAATAAAAAATATAAAAGTTCAAAATTACCCTTATTTTAGAAACTAGATGCTACAAGTCTACCCTCCTTAGAAGAATTTCGTCCTCAAAATTAAGATGGTCGTACTCCTTCTAGGTTAAACCCCCAACAATCAAGGTCAAGAAAACTATATCTAAAATATGCAAATTGTTGTCCTACTGGTCGTGATATCACGGTCTTGATCAGGGTCACTAGACTATCTATCACAGCGCAAAACATCATGACAGGTACTAATGGAATCACACAACAAGATGGAAAGAAGAACAGGAAAGAAAGACCTGCTAACCCGTCACCCGTAGCGTCGATCAACTCGACTGTCAGGGTAAAAGCCCTGCCCCTCTGGGTTATATTTCTCTGATGGTGTGGGGCACGATGCTGCGCTACAGGTGGCCTAGCCCCCTCTATCTAATCCATGATACTTAAGTAATATCCATACTGATATTCCACTCCATTATACTAGGACACCATCTATATGGTATCTATTCTGCAATCTGATAATCATACCCGTTTATCCAGAACCATATTACCAGAATCCTCGTCACACCAGTAAGTATGGCTGTAATAATCCATAGAGTCTGCAACTAATGTACATACCTCTAGAATCATGGTATTTAAAATTTTCGTATTGCCGCTAGCTTGGCTGCGAAAACTTTAAATTCTCACACCCGAGAAATACATCCAAAATCAGACTCTATCTCATCGCCAAACCAGCTAATATGGCTGTAGAAGACTCTAGATTCCATGACTAAGGCAACCTAGCCCATAATGTTATCTTGGTAGAAAATCAAGTCAATAATGAATACCAAGAATCAAATTCAACGATGACCAAAGAAGTAGACAGAAACTGTCAGAATCGAATTTCGAGATAGTTTATAATGAGATTCTCAAGGGACATCCCAGGAATCTTTTCAAGTAGTCCTAACTGTGATTGAGTGACCTCTCTGCTAAAGCCTATTCCTTAGTTCCTATTGCAGGCACGCAGCAGTACAACTAATCATTGCACTACCACGACATCGCACTAATACGACTCTCGACCTGCATGGGCCACCACTAAAAATGTATCACGACCCACACCCTGAGGAAGGGCACAAGAACGTGGATACGTCCAGCCTACGCCGCAGTGTTGGCGGTAGAACGCTGTCCTAGGTTACTATCTAATCAACAACTCACACAATTATATAATGTACTTGTCAAATCTCAACTCCGAACGGAGGACAAGTATAGATATAATGAAATCTCAATCACAGTCTAAGAACGATAAGATAACACAGAAGTTTATAACTAAAGACTAAACAACAACAAATATAAACTACTAAATAATAATATCTCAAACAAACTCAAATCTCAAATTATTACAATTCAAGTTCTAAAACATGAAAACTAAACCAAGTCTACTAGCTAGTCTCCCGATCACTCCTGAGTGTCGGGGCCAAAGGTAGCTAAGCCATCTCCTGCTCCAAGGCAAGTAGGGAAAATGTCCTCATGGTAATCATCTGTAATATTTTCAACAGGTCCAGTCAGGACAGGAGCGAGCACTGTCATGACCCACTTTCGAATAATCGGACACGAGTCGGACACGTCCAGCCTTCATCGTTAGACACAACGAAGTAAGCTGTACCAATCTAGGGAAATCTAACCAGATAATCATGAACAAGTATGAAATCACAGCATCTATAAATGTATCCCAAATCCAGAGTAAAGTACAAGTCTCAGAATTTATTACATTCCAGCAAAATAAAAGATAGAGTCTACTAGTCTTAAATACAAGGAAAATGTAAAGTGCTAATGGTAAAGCTCTAGGCTTCTACAGCCTCTAAGTCAAGAGCAACTCTAGCTAGCTCTTATGCATCAACTGTCTCTCGGCCATAATATGTGTCGCAAAGGACCTCCAACTCACCAGCAACATATCCTATTCAGGAGCGGAGCAAAGTACAGTTCTAGGTAATGAACAAGACATCATGATATGAAAGTACAAGGAAACTTGTATGTAAAGTATAAGAAAGAACATGGTGTATAAGTACATGAAAGAACATGGTGTGTAAGAACATGAAAGAATATGGTATCTCAGGAATCATAGGAACTAAGTACATGATATATCTCCTGAGCATGTGTGTACAATATTTGAAATATAACTAAGTATGTGACCGGCTAGGGGTAAACACATGAAGCACATGAAAGCACATGAAAGCATATGAATGGTACGGCTTAGGACCCAAGTGCACGATGCGGGGTCTCAGCTAAACACACCTGAGTTGTTTCTTGGGTTTGGTCACATAAATAGTATATTTCCCCACCCCAGGTACAAGTAATAAGAACAAGGAACATGAGCACCAGAAAAACATGTCGTGTCACAGTGTGTCAACAAGGAAGCACATGATATATTGAAATGTACAAGACCATAGAGTGTACTTGCCTTGCTCCAGGAAAGTACGGGTGAAGATCGGAGCTAGATGTCCTCCTGTATTTAATAATGTGTACAAGTTGGTTATTGTTTAAATAAGACATTTAGCAAACTAACTATTCCTAGAATTTAGAATACATTCAATAGACTTAAACTGAACTCATTAACTGTTGCACTTAAATTAAAGTCCAAAACTCAAT
The DNA here is from genome assembly GCA_029216955.1 of Iris pallida. NCBI lineage: Eukaryota > Viridiplantae > Streptophyta > Magnoliopsida > Asparagales > Iridaceae > Iris > Iris pallida. Next base: position 2,461,207 of record JANAVB010021599.1, read on the forward strand.
CTACTTAATACTCCCTAACCATGACTGTTCCTATAGGTTGTCATAAACTATATTTATAACATGACATACACTAAAATATTTAGTGTAGGAAGTCAGGAATTAACATCTTTTTTTAAAGTTCAGATTTAAGTAATCCTGAGAACCAAAACAGTCTATGAGAAAACACATTAGCCTCAAGTAGAATGTTACGCTTAGTTAGTTAAAAATGCTGGTGTTCATAATCAAAATATTTGGAATGGCCCAAAGCCATTGGACTCTAATTTCTTCTACAGTTCACAGGTCAATATCCCATCCTCTGCATTGATTTAGAACCCTCCTAAAACCCATCCACAGTTCCTATACATCAGCATTAAAATATGTCTCATAGTTCTATGGTTGGTAATACAAAATGAACCCAACTCCTAGACTGAAATTCCTAGTACAAAGTTGACTTTAATGAGTGAAACCAAAAGACTCACAGATGACAGTGTCACTACCACTTTTCTAGCTTGAGGGTATTTTGGTCATTTTTGAAAATTTGAGAATTATTTGGAATTATTATGTATTATTTAGATTTATTAGAATTAATGTAATTTTTAGTATAATTGATTTTGGTCCTATAGTTGACTTGACTAGTGTTGACTTGGAGACTGTCCTAGAGGCTAACCTAGGTCATGACTATTGGTTAGGTTAAGAAACCCTAGCTTGACCTAAGTTAGTGACATCAAACTCATTAGAACTTATTTTGAGAGATTAGGAATTGATTTGGCTAGAATGGCTTGTGACTTCACAAGTCATGACTAATGACTTAAAGCCTTAAAAGCCCATAGGCCCACACCATGTAACCAAACCCAAACCCTAGCCCAAACCACACTTGGTCGGCCACCTTAGGTCCCTCCCTCTATTTAATCCCTCCTAGAAATTAGGGCTAGCCTCCATTAGGAATTATTTGCAAGTTTGGAAAGATGTGAGTCTCCATCTTCCTTAATCCATAGAAATTCCTATTTAACTCCTTTTTCCCCCAAACCAATTGCAATGGGTTCTAATTTTATTCTTCTTGTTGTTTATGTAAGTATATTTCAGAGTTTGGACAATTGGGAGAAGTTTGGCTATCAAGAGGAACCCCCCTCTTTGGAGTTTTATTGAGGATTTGACACCTATAGGTAATTCCTTCAAAACCCATTGTAATTGCTGATTTTATTACATTCTAACCTAGATCTAGGTGTCCCCTAGCTAACCCTAGATTTTAGTTGGATTTCGTGTCCTATTCGTGTCCCATTTGGACACGTATCAGTCTTATTATACAAGTGTTTGATAAAATGCCCCAAAGGACATTTCGAGTAATTTTTAGGAAACTAATTGAATAGAAAAATAGGGTTTGATCTCGCTTATGTGTTTCTAGTGTACTGAGCGTGTTTTGGTGTCGTGTCGAGTCCCCACAGACACGCGGACACGTGGGTGCACGCGCGTACGCGCTGGCAGGATGCATGCCCTGCTGCTCGGGTGCGATTGCTCAGTGCACACGCCACTTCGACACACGAAACTCGACACACGTGTCATACTCGTGACTGACACGGGGTTCCCCAAGTGGTACGAGCCCTTGTGTCATGTCGGACACGATATTACACGTGCACTATGTACACTGTGCAGTTCAGTGCACTGGGTTGTTTCTCTGTGTTTAATTCGTTTTAAATGCTTTAAATCATGTTATTAATTGATAAATTAGATCCTAATTATGATGTATTATCTCTGTTAAATTAGTTTGCATGATTAGTTAGGTTGTTAATGTGGAAATTGGTTCGAATTGGGTTTGAACTGCATATTTTCTGATACATTTCTGATACTTATATTTTCAGTATTTTTCTAACATTTAATTCCTGTTATTTGATGTTTTCTTCCACTGTTATATGTCCCCACAAGATTGGTTGTTCATGTTAGTTCATTATTGCAAATTGAATTGGGCTTTTGGTTTGTAAATAGGATTTGGACATGTGGGTTGGATTCAAAATTGTTAACTGTGGAATTGGTTCTTCTTTTACATTACATGAATGAATGTTAGTTATGCTTCCTGTCACTGATTTCATACCTGAGATTGATTCTTTCTACTGGGAACTGAAAACTGAGATGATTTTCCTTCCAGTTTTCCTATTGCCACATTGTTGTATTGCTCACTAATCTTCCCTTAACCTGTAAACTGATTTCCTTTCCTTTTTGCAATTGTAGTTAGTTCCCTTTAAACTAAATTGGATTCCCTTTCTATTCTTTAACTGAGATTTAGTTCCTGATTTCCTGAAAACTTGAGTTGAATGTTTACATTCCAGTTCACCATTGTTGTATTGGACTGAACTGAGAAACTTGGTGTTGTTTGGACTGGGAAACTAAGTTTTCTAAGTATCTTCACTGATTATTTCATTTCCTTTCCCTGTTTGCATTAGCCACTGTTGCCTATAACTGAGAAATGGGTTCTTCCTATTTGAAAATGAAATAAACTAATTTTTTATTGTTTAACATTAACTGAAATTCCTTCACTCTCAAATAACACACACTTGAGTTCACTCCTCTACTCCATGTTACACACACAAGTTATCACACATACCACCACTGCCATGATTCCTAACACTCACACCCTAAACTCTATCACACACATGAACACTCACTGTTTTTACTCCCACTAATACACACACACACACTCTTGTATTTTCACACATGCTACCACACATTCCCTTTTCCCTTTCTCTACATGTATATATATATATATATATATATGTATGAGATGTAGGTAAATATATGTATCCTATATATTATGGGTGTACTTATATATATTAGATATATTTGTATGTGTAGAATACATATAGGCAGCCTACATGTTATATGTATTCTTAATAGATTATATTAATAAAGTAATATGTGTATTGTATTTTAGATATAGATATTGACTTGTGTAGGTGATTTGTAGGTTGGTTAGGCATGGTATTGTCTAATAGCCTATGGCCTAGTCTCTTAGCCTATGGGAGTATCTGTGTGTCAGTTTAGAGTTTAGTTAGACTTGTGTGGTCTTGTTAGACCTAGAATAGACTAGTTAGACTAGTATAGACTAGTTTGACTTAGGTTTGACTTGGTTGACCTAGTTTGACTTCTAGGGTTGACCAGAGTTGACCAAGAGTTGACTTTGGTCTAGATTGACCTAGATTCATGTAGAATGCATTGTAGTGCATCTTTTTACCATTCTGGACTTGTTATGACTTGTGCTGTTCTAATAGGAGCCAGACACCGCTCCTCGGATAGTACTTTCATCTTGGACATTCAGTTAGCAGGCGAGTACATTCTCTGATCTTTTCATACCTGTCTGGACTATATTCTTGCTCTCGATTACTCTACATGATGCTGACACGTATCTTCACGGATTAGTACTATATGGATCCCTTCCTGAGATGTTATCACTCTACGGGTGCATCGAGTATTTCATGTTCATGTACTTTATCATGTGCATCAGGTACTCCTTGTACTCGTACTAGTTCATGTTTTTACATGTTCTCATGTGCTTTCATGTGCCTCATGTACTACTCATTACATGAGTCACGTATCTTTAGCTATATTCATGTGCTTATAACGTAACTTGAATGGATCCTTGTGTATTGATTGGGGCGGGGTGAGTAGAATTGGTTATGTGATTATTATCCCCAGTAGCGGTATTCATGTGCCTCTTAGTTGTATTCATATGCCCCTAAGCCGTTTACATAACCATATTGTACTCTAAATCGCTTAGCCACTTACAGTCTCTACTTATCATGTATTTACTTTCAGTTACAAATATCTCCTGTTTACTCGTACTTCCTTTTCAGCACTTCCTGTATTTTACTCTATTGTATGATTTATACTCCTAACCTGTTATGAACTGTTGAGAGATATGTGCTCGTTCCCGTCCTGATTGGACCTGTTGAAAATTTTACAGAGGACGAGGAGGAGGCCTGCTTAGACACTTTCTATGGGACAGCCTTAGAGGACACTTGCGATCTGGACTTTCAGTCGGATCCCTTAGTAGTAGAGACTGTTGCTCCATAGATAGTTTTATCTTATTTTATAGTATTTGGAGTTGTATATATATTTTGGATCTGTATTATGTCTGGATGTTGTGGAGTTTATCATAGACACTTAGTTTCTCTCTATTTGTATTCCCGTGGATTTGGATCTTGCATCTTTTATTATCTATCTATCTTCCTTTCATGTTCTACCTTAGATGTGATTGAGATATATTCTGTTATGTCACCCCCATTCGGGAAGTATAACTGTTTATTACCTTAAACTGTTAGATGTTGTGACCTAGGACAGCGTTCTACCGCCGACACTGCGACGTAGGCTGGACGTACCCACGTCTCGTGCCCTTACTCTAGGGTGCGGGTCGTGACAGACAGAGTCTAGACTTACTCCAAGAGCAAAGATACAATTCATACTAACTCCCAGGTCTTCAAGGTAGTAGCCCTTGCGCAGGACTGAAAACAACCTCAATTGACCAATACAGCCTAGTTATACTGAACAATATTTCAGTCAACAATAAGACTGATAAATACATACAGTCACAACCCTCACATTTATTTCTAATCATCAAACCAATACACTTCCTGCATTATTGGACACTCTCAGTCCAGTTAAAACATGAACCATTCTGTCCAATTGCCCAAATATACAATCCTAAATAGAACATAGGACAATTTAATTTAAAGATAACTCTTTCCTGGATTCTTAACTGAAGATCAACTCAATGACACTCTCCCAAGCATGACTTTCCTAACTGTTCCCCTTAAGTTCATCAAATTCCTTATGAACAATGTAGCAAAACAAATGAATTTATAAGGAAACTTCTTAACAGTCCAGATATCAACAGATTTAGACATTCCTCTCAGGTTTGAGACTAATATACTCAGTCTCCAACTGAGACAATATTGGCCCAGTGTTGAATCAAGGCACATACCCAAATCCTATTAGCTGATACAAATTCTAATCTAAAAAGATCAACAATTAAATCTGACAGTACTAGATGCAGTATTGCCTATATGAACAATGGTTCACAGGCCCTGTCCTTAAATCTCAAAAGGCAAGACACAACTTCCTGGATATCATCCTAGTATTCCTAACATGAGCTTAAGGAACCTTGTTCTCAAGTGAAGGTCAGCTAGTATAACTTCCTAGGTTAATTATCTTTAAGTTACAATACAAAGTAAGGTAAAGAGGGGTATTGAGTTTACTGAATAGGAAAACCACCAATCACAGTTTAAAATAACTAAGACATCCCCAAGTCACTGTCCTGCTCAGGTATGACATATATCAGTCACATTAGGCTGAGTCCATCAGTCTAAACTGAGACATTGTTACAACAAAATGTTAATTCAGTTATAATATTAATCTCTGTTTAACTGATGCAATCATCCTTTGTGAATCACCGATGTAAACCTAAAGCACACACCCAGGTTCAGCTTCTAGATCCAGTCCAAGCCAAGAACATCACACTCTTCTCTGAGATAAGATACAGACTGATATGAACAATATAGGAATCAGTCCTGGACATAGCCTCATAATTAATCCTTATCAGGATCAGTCCTGACAGCAATGTCTAATCCTGATAGTCCTTACATAATCCTGAATCAGTTGTTAAACAAAAGTGGCTCATAAACTGATTAGTAGAGCAACCTTGGTTTAATCCTCAAAAACCAAAGCTCCTTCTACTTGGTATCAAGTAAAACATAGTAACCTAACAATGCAACTAAACTTAATCAGTTAAGTGTAACATCACAAAACCGAACTAATTCTACAAGAGATATCACTCCAATGCTTAAATTAGTTCCCAGTTATAACAGTCCTCTCCATGGTTTTAGTACCAACTTATGCTAAGGCATACATCAGTTAAAATAGACTATAATTATCCCAACACAAAATGGATAAAGGAAAATACCTGGTGGAACTCTCCAAAAGCTATCGAGTCCAAAATTTAGAGAAATCTGTTAACAACACACATCATGGTGGTCCTCGACCTTAAATCAGTTGAACACAGAATATAGAAAACTATTTGATAAGTTTTTTGGAAAAAATCAACTCACCAATCTGCAACTTATTCAATTAGAGCAAAAACTTGATTAGGAAGATTGAGGCCTCTGATATCGATCTAGATCTAGATACAAAATTTCAAGGACACAATTTAGAAAACAAAATCTAGATCAATTAATCAATAATGAATCCTCACCAAATCGATCAGATCAACAGGGATCGAAGGGAGTTCTCTGGATGAAATCAATACTGCAATTCCGATCCACACAACAAATTTAGATCTAGGAGAACAACAGAAGAATAGATCGAACTCTAGAGAATTACTAAAACTCACTCGATCCACTCAATAAACTGAAATCGCAACGATTCCTGGAAGGAAATTGGTTCATCCGTCGCCGGGGTTGGGAAGAAGACGTCCACGTCGGTGCCGGAGTTGAGCGCCTATATGTGGTTGCTCTTCGCCAAGCAGCACATCTCAGCCATGGCCATTCGAACTCTCGAGGAACAATTTGAGGAAAAGAATGAAAAATCAGGGAATTGTTCTTGGAAATTCTAAGGAATGAATAAGGAGAAGAGGAAGGCCTCTTATATAGGCAGTTACACATGAGGTGGGAAGGAATTTGGAGGGAAAAAGAAAATGGAGTTTGTTGCTGCACATGGCAGCTAACCGAGTTGCGTGGAGAAGGAGCTCTGATCTTGAATTGAAATTTCAAATTTGCTGGTTTAAGTAGATGATAGGGCTAACTTGGCCCATTTAGACAGCCCACACAATTAGTAGGAAATCCAACTGTTTTGAGAAGAGCCCAATTAAATGGGCTGGGGAAAAATTAGTTTAAAAAAATATCAATTAGGGCTTTTATGAATGAATAAAAATATATAAAAAAATCTCTGATAAGTGGAGTTACAAATCTCCCCTCCTAGAAAAATTTCGTCCTCGAAATTCAAAGGACAACCAATAAAATAAAATTTTCAAACAACTCAACTCAATTATTCAAAGCAGGTCTTTTATTGAATTAGAGAAAATTCTAAATAGAGTACAATCCAATCAAACAAACAGATCAGGATAGCGTTCTCGCATCTCGTCCTCGCTCTCCCATATGGACTCTCCCGGAGAGTGGTGTCTCCACATGACATGAACAAGTGGAATAGTCTGGTTCCGCAGGCGCTTCTCCCTACGATTAAGGATCTACACTGGCTGCTCCTCGTAGGTCAAGCTCGGACCCACCTCTAGCTCTGAAAAGTCCACCACATGGCTTGGATCTGGAATGTAACGTCGAAGATGGGACACGTGGAAAACGTCATGCACTCCCTCCAAGCTAGCTGGAAGCGCTAGTCGATATGCCACCTTGCCAATCCGTGCAGTCACGTCGAAAGGCCCGATGAATCTCGGACTGAGCTTTCCAACCGCGAACTCAAGTGGCCGTCTGCTGCTGTCTGCCCAGTACTTATGCCGATCCTGTGCAACTCTGAGACGCTCCCTGATCAGTCTGACTTTCTCAGCTGAGTCTACCACCATCTTTGGCCCAAGCAAAGCTCTCTCGCCAACGTCGTCCCAAGATAAAGGCGTGCGACATCTCCGCCCATATAAAGCCTCGAACGGGGTCATCTCAATGCTAGCCTAATAACTGTTGTTATAGGCAAACTCTACTAGATTCAAATGATCCTCCCACGAACCATCGAAATCAAGTGCATAAACCCGCAACATGTCTTCCAGTGTCTGAATGGTCCTCTCGGACTGCCCGTCCGTCTGTGGATGATAAGCAGTGCTAAACTTCAACTACGAACCCAAGCTCAGCTGTAGACTCCTCCAGAAGTGTGATGTGAAGCGGCTGTCCCTGTCTGAAATAATTCTAACTGGCACTCCATGAATCTGCATAATCTGCCGCATGTAGAGGTCTGCAAGCTTCTCGATCGACAGCCCTACCTTGAACGGAATGAAATAAGCAGACTTTGTCAATCTGTCTACGATCACCCAAGTAGCATCCCTGCCACTGGGCGTACGCGGTAATCCAGAGACAAAGTCCATGGTGATATGCTCACACTTCTATTCCAGAATAGGTAAAGGCTGGAGTAATCCTGCTGGTCTCTGGCGCTCCGCCTTGACTTGCTGGCACATAAGGCATATGGAAACAAATCTGGCAACCTCTCTCTTTATCTCATACCACCAAACATACTCTCGCAGATCCTTGTACATCTTGGTAGACCCAGGATGAATAGAATACTGTGATTGGTGGGCTTCCTGCATCACTTCCTCCCGCAGATCCTTGGGCACACATAACTGGTTCCCGTGCCTCAGGGATCCATCCTCCGCAATAGTGAAGTCGTCGAGCAATCCTGCCTCCGCCTGAGCTCTAAGACATCGGAGTCCCACATCAAGAAACTGGGTCTCCTTGATCTTCTCTAACAGTCCCGACTGTAGCTGCATGTGCATCAGCTACCCTCCTACTCCTGGTAGAACAATCTCGATCCCCAGACTCTCAAGATCCTCCAAAAGATGCCGGCCCATAGTGAGATACATAGCAACAGGATATCGACTGAGAACATCTGCTACCACATTCGCCTTCCTAGAGTGGTACTACAGATTGATGTCGAAATCCTTCATCAGTTCCAGCCATCTGCGCTGTCTCATATTCAGCTCCTTCTGAGTAAAGACATACTTCAGGATTTTATGATCCGTGAAGATGTCCACTCTCTCCCCATGCAAATAGTGCTTCCACAGTTTCAAGGCAAAAATGACTGCTGCAAGCTACAAGTCATGTGTAGGATAATTCTTCTCATGAGGTCTCAACTGTCTAGAAGCATAAGCAATGACCCTCTTGTTCTGCTCAAGCACACATCCCAAACCTTTCCCTGAAGCATCACTGTAGATGACGAATCCTCCTGATCCAGATGGCAAAGCTAGAACTGGTACTGTCGTGAGTATTTTCTTCAATTCTTCAAATGCTGACTGGCAGGCGTCGCTCCAGATGAACTCCTCGTCCTTTCGTATAAGCTTGGTCATCGGCTCTGCTATCCTGGCAAAATCCTTCACGAACTTCCTTTAGTATCCTGCTAGTCCCAGGAAACTACGAATCTCAGCTACTGACTTGGGAGGTGTCTATGCTTCTACTACTTCAATCTTCTTGGGATCCGTAGAAATCCCTACACCAGTCACCACATGCCCTAGGAACTCCACTCTGTCCAAGAAAAACTCATACTTCGAGTGTTTCACGTACAGCTTCTCCTTCCGTAAAATCTCCAACACGATCCGCAGATGCTCCTCTTCGGTCTTCGAATAAATCAGAATGTCGTCAATAAAGACTACGACAAACTTGTCCAGATACTTGTGAAAAACCTTATTCATTAAGTTCATAAACACTGCTGGGGCATTGGTGAGTCCGAACGGCATCACCAGAACTCATACTGGCCATATCGGGTGTTGAAAGCTGTCTTCGGAATATCCTGCTCTCGCACCTTCATCTTGTGATATCCCGACCGAAGATCAATCTTGGAAAAGACCTTTGCTCTACTAAGCTGGTCAAACAACTCATCAATCCACGATATAGGGTATTTATTCTTGATGGTGATGTTATTAAGTGCACGGTAATCAATACACATCCTCACCGTCCCATCCTTCTTGGGCACGAAGAGTACCGGTGCTCCCCAGGGTGAAGCACTGGACCGAATAAAACCCTTGCCCTCCAACTCATCAATCTGGGTCTTCAGCTCTGCAGCTTCCTTCGGGTTGATCTTGTAGCAATGCTGGGACTTCGGTGCTTATTCGGGTACTAGGTCAATGCTGAACTCCACGTATCGATCTGGCGGTAATCCTGGCAACTCTTCGGGAAAGACATCAAGATACTCTGTAAAGAGCGGATGCAGCAACTTCTGGTCTTCTGCGACTGCTCCGAAGTAGACTCCCTTTGGCCTCTCTGTAACTCGTCTGCTGATCTCGAACGGTGGAACTCCTGGTGGACTGAAGATCACCTTCCCCTCATGGCAGTCTATTATGGCAAACTGCTCGCTCATCCAGTCGATGCCGAAGAATATATCAAATCCGGGCAATGGCATCACTAGAAGTCGAGCTCTAATCTTCCTTCCAGCTATAGTGATAGGGCAATCCACCATCTCACTTACTGGCACTACCCCTCCTCCTTTCATAATCCGACAGTTCCTCCTAGTCGGCTTGGGTGTGAAGCCGTATCTATGCGGAAACTTATATGATACGAAGCTATGGGTGGCTCCAGAATCAAACAATGCAATGGCAGGAAATGAATGTAAAAGTATAGAACCTGTGATCACATCTGGAACTGCCTCATCGTCCTCAACTACGTCCATGACGTAAGCACGTCCCTGCCGTGGTCCTTTCCTCTGCTAACGCTGTGCAAACTGCTGCTGCTGAGTGGGTAAAGCCGGTCCTCTCTGTGGTGCAGTTGGTAGAGCTATGGGTGGTGCAGGTGGTGGTCCTCCAGCTCCTCGGGGTCCTCCTGCTAGTCCAGCTGTAGCCTGAGCACAGTCCCTCATCTGATGTGCATCTGATCCACAAAAGAGGCAAAGTCCCAGCCTCTTGTGGCACTCGTCGATATGGTGTCCGGGGCGATGACAAAAGGCACAACTAGTCGCCAGATGCTGTCTCTGATACTGATGTGCAGAAGCTATGGCTGGACGGTGATGCTGCTGCTGCTGCTGTGGCCTCGCCTGGATTTGAGTCTGGACCCTCTTCGCTGGTGCCTGGAAACTGCTGCTGCCCATGTCCCGGTCCCTCTTCATCTTTGGATCTGCCTCCTTCTCTACAGCCTGAGCAATCTTGAGGATGCTCGTATACGTCGTCGCTTGACTAATCGCCACCACGTATCGTAGCACCCTGGTGAGACCCTTCTTGAATCTCCAAGCTCTGTCATCCGGTGCTCTGACTAGGTTCTCTGCGAACCTGCTGAGTCTAGTAAACTCTGAAGTGTACTGCGCAACCGTCATCGTCCCCTGCTGCAGCATCTCGAACTACATCCTCAGCTCATTCCGCTCCACATCGGGGAAGAACTTCTCCTTGAAGAGAGTTTTTGAAATCTGCCCAAGACACCTGAGGCTCGGCCAACTGGGGCTCCTCCTGGTACCAAGCTCTGGCCAAATCAAAGAGTCGCATACTAGCCACCTCCACCTTCAGGTTATCCAAAATCTGTGCCATCTTCAAGGTCCTCTCCGCATTCTCCAGCCATTCATCTGCATAGACGATCCCCTCGTTTCCCCAGAAGTCCATCAGGAAGATGTTCTGGTACTCCTTAGCCGTCCCTGGTCTAGGTGCTACTGGTATCGTACGTGCTGCTGGAGCTGGCTCTGCCGGCTCTCTGGTCCCTAGTGCGTCGACGACAGTCGCTCTGAACTGTGCGGCCTGCTGACTCTGAGACTCCCTAAACTGTGCAGCCTGGTGATTCTGGGCCTCCATAAACTGCTGAAACATAGCCATTACCTGGACGCCATCAAACATCATCGTCGAGGGTAGCGGCGGAAAGATCGGAGACGGTAGTGGAAGCTGATCTGCCGGAACGTCTGGTGCGGCCTGATCCGAACTGCCTGCAACTCCTGGCTGATCCGCGGTCTTCCTCGTTGTGACCATCCTGTAATAGAAAGAAAACTTCGTTGATTGACAAACCCTAAAACCTAATAAACAATGTTTTTATAATATCAAAGCACCTGATAAACCTGATATACCCTTATTTTTCGATTTTTCCTATGCTGTGATCAAGTTTCCCTAGTGTAATCAAGTCCTCCAATAGTACGCTAAGACCTAGGTACCATTAGGATAGACCTGCATGGGCCACCACTAAAAATATGTCATGACCCGCTCCCGAATAATCGGACACGAGTCGGACACGCCCAGTCTTCGTCGTTAGACACGACGAAGTAAGCTGTACCAATCTAGGGAAATCTAACCAGATAATCATGAACAAGTATGAAATCACAGCATCTATAAATGTATCCCAAATCCAGAGTAAAGTACAAGTCTCAGAATTTATTACATTCTAGTAAAATAAAAGATAGAGTCTACTAGTCTCAAATACAAGGAAAATGTAAAGTGCTAATGGTAAAGCTCTAGGCTTCTGCAACCTCTGAGTCAAGAGCAACTCCAGCTAGCTCTCATGCATCAACTGGCTCTCGGCTATAATATGTGTCGCAAAGGGCCTCCAACTCACCTACAACATATCCTATTCAGGAGCGAAGCAAAGTACAGTTCTAGGTAATGAATAAGACATCATGATATAAAAGTACAAGGAAACTTGGTATGTAAAGTACAAGAAAGAACATGGTGTATAAGTACATGAAAGAACATGGTGTGCAAGAACATGAAAGAACATGGTATCTCAAGAATCATAGGAACTAAGTACATGATATATCTCCCGAGCATGTGTGTATAGTATTTGAAATATAACTAAGTATGTGACCGGCTAGTGGTAAACACATGAAGCACATGAAATCACATGAATGGTACGGCTTAGGACCCGCGTACACGATGCGGGATCTCAGCTAAACACACCTGAGTTGTTTTTTGGGTTTGGTCACATAAATAGTATGTTTCCCCACCCCAGGTACAAGTAATAAGAACAAGGAACATGAGCACCAGAAAAATATGTCGTGTCACAGTGTGTCAACAAGGAAGCACATGATATAATGAAATGTACAAGACCATAGAGTGTACTTTCCTTGCTCCAGGAAAGTACGGGTGAAGATCGGAGCTAGATGTCCTCCTGTATTTAATAATGTGTACAAGTTGGTTATTGTCTAAATAAGACATTTAGCTAACTAAATATTCCTAGAATTTAGAATACATTCAATAGACTTAAACTGAACTCATTAACTGTTGCACTTAAATTAAAGTCCAAAACCCAATCTACTCAATACTCCTTAACCATGACTGTTCCTATAGGTTGTCATAAACTATATTTATAACATGACATACACTAAAATATTTAGTATAGGAAGTCTGGAATTAACAGCTTTTTTTAAAGTTCAGATTTAAGTAATCTTGAGAACCAAAACAGTCTATGAGAAAACACATTAGCCTCAATTAGAATGTTATACTTAGTTAAAAATGCTGGTGTTCATAATCAAAAAAATTTGGAATGGCCCAAAGCCATTGGACTCTAATTTCTTCTACAGTTCACAGGTCAATATCACATCCTCTGCAATGATTTAGAACCCTCCTAAAACCCATCCACAGTTCCTATACATCAGCCTTAAAATATGTCTCATAGTTCTATGGTTGGTAATACAAAATGAACCCAACTCCTAGACTGAAATTCCTAGTGCAAAGTTGACTTTAATGAGTGAAACCAAAAGACTCACATATGACATAGTCTAGACTTACTCTAAGAGCAAAGATATAATTCATACTAACTCCCAGGTCTTCAAGGTAGTAGCCCTTGCACAGGACTGAAAACAACCTCAATTGACCAATACAACCTGGTTATACTGAACAATGTTTCAGTCAACAATAAGACTGATAAATACATACAGTCACAGCCCTCCTATTTATTTCTAATCATCAAACCAATACACTTTCTGCATTATTGGACACTCTCAGTCTTGTTAAAACATGAACCATTCTGTCCAATTGCCCAAATATACAATCCTAAATAGAACATAGGACAGTTCAATTTAAAGATAACTCTTTCCTGGATTCTTAACTGAAGATCAACTCGATGAAACTCTCCCAAGCATGACTTTCCTAACTGTTCCCCTTAAGTTCATTGAATTTCTCATGAACAATGTAGCAAAACAAATGAATTTACAAGGAAACTTCTTAACAGTCCAGATATCAACAGATTTAGACATTCCTCTCAGGTTTGAGACTGATATACTCAGTCTCCAACTGAGACAATGTTGGCCTAGTGTTGAATCAAGGAACATACCCAAATCCTATTAGCTGATACAAATTCTAATCTAAAAAGTTCAACAATTAAATCTGACAGTACTAGATGCAGTATTGCCTATATGAACAATGGTTCATAGGCCCTGTCCTTAAATCTCAAAAGGCAAGACACAACTTCCTGGATATCATTCTAGTATTCCTAACAGGAGCTTAAGGAACCCTGTTCTCAAATGAAGGTCAGCTAGTATAACTTCCTAGGTTAATTGTCTTTAAGTTACAATACAAAGGAAGGTAAAGAGGGGTATTGAGTTTACTGAATAGGAAAACAACCAATCACATTTTAAAATAACTAAGACATCCCCAAGTCACTGTTCTGCTCAGGTTTGACATATATCAGTCACATTAGGCTGAGTCCATCAGTCTAAACTGAGACATTGTTACAACAAAATGTTAATTCAGTTATAATATTAATCTCTGTTTAACTGATGCAATCATCCTTTGTGAATCACTGATGTAAACCTAAAGCACACACCCAGGTTCAGCTTCTAGATCCAGTCCAAGCCAAGATCATCACACTCTTCTCTAAGATAAGATACAGACTGATATGAACAATATAGGAATCAGTCATGGACATAGCCTCATAATTAATCCTTATCAGGATCACTCCTGACAGCAATGTCTAATCCTGATAGTCCTTACATAATCCTGAATCAGTTGTTAAACAAAAGTGGCTCATAAACTGATCAGTAGAGCAACCTTGGTTTAATCATCAAAAACCAAATCTTCTTTTACTTGATATCAAGCAAAACATAGTAACCTAACAATGCAACTAAACTTAATCAGTTAAGTGTAACATCACATAACCGAACTAATTCTACAAGAGATATCACTCCAATGCTTAAATTAGTTCCCAGTTATAACAGTCCTCTCCATGGTTTTAGTACCAACTTATGCTAAGACATACATCAGTTAAAATAGACTATAATTATCCCAACCTAGAATGGATAAAGGAAAATACCTGGTAGAACTCTCCAAAAGCTATCGAGTCTAAAATTTAGAGAAATCTGTTAACAACACACATCATGGTGGTCCTCGACCTTAAATCAGTTAAACACAGAATATAGAAAACTATTTGATAAGTTTTTTTGGAAAAAATCAACTCACCAATCTACAACTTATTCAATTAGAGCAAAAACTTGATTAGGAAGATTAAGGCCTCTGATCTCGATCTAGATCTAGATACAAAATTTGAAGGACACAATTTAGAAAACAAAATCTAGATCAATTAATCAATAATGAATCCTCACCAAATCGATCAGATCAATAGGGATCGAAGGGAGTTCTCTGGATGAAATCAATGCTGTAATTTCGATCCGCACAACAAATTTAAATCTAGGGGAACAACAGAAGAATAGATCGAACTCTAGAGAATTACTAAAACTCACTCGATCCACTAAATGAACTGAAATTGCAATGATTCCTGAAGAGAAATTGGTTTATCCATCACCGGGGTTGGGAAGAAGACGTCCACGTCGGTGCCGGAGTTGAGCGCCTATATGTGGTTGCTCCTCGCCAAGCAGCACATCTCAGCCCTGGGCATTCGAACTCTCGAGGAACGATTTGAGGAAAAGAATAAAAAATTAGGGAATTGTTTTTGGAAATTCTAAGGAATGAATAAGGAGAAGAGGAAGGCCTCTTATATAGGAAGTTACACATGAGGTGGAAAGGAATTTAGAGGAAAAAAAAATAAAGTTTGTTGCTGCACATGGTAGCTGGCCGAGTTGCGTGGAGAAGGAGCTCTGCTCTTGAATTGAAATTTCAATTTTGCTTGTTTAATTAGATGATAGGGCTAACTTGGCCCATTTAGACAGCCCACACAATTAGTAAGAAATCCAACTGTTTTGAGAAGAGCCCAATTAAATGGGCTGGGGAAAATTAGTTTTAAAAAAATATCAATTAGGGTTTTTATGAATGAATAAAAATATAAAAAAATCTCTGAGAAGTGGAGTTACAAGCACAATACATCTCACGCAGTTCATATCATGTTGGAAAATATAAAGCATGCAAAAGAGTAAGATACATGGACTGTAAAGAAATATATATGAAAACGAGAGAGATTTGATAACTAGAAATATCTATATACATGATAAGTAAGAACTGTAAGTAACCTGTGATTTAGAGCATGAGATGGTTATATAAACGGGTTAGGACAATACAAGGGTAACTCCATCATACGTGAGTGTACAATGGACATATACAAGATTTTACAAGATTTCACAAGATTTCATAAGATGGAATTTTGATCACATAACCATTTCCTACTCACCCTCCCCAATCAATACACAAGGATCCAGTCATGTTACGTTACCTTGTACAAGAGGTTTTTATCATGTTTGCTCACGTGATCATGAGAGTACAAGATTGCACAAGAGTATACATGAATAGCGGTGTACATGAAATACAAGATATTCGTGAAAAGCACATGACAACTGTATCTGATGCACCCCGAGGGGGATAACATCGCATGACAAGATCCATATAGTACCAATCCGTGATAATAATATGACAGCATTATGTAAAGTAATAAAGAGCAAGAATATAAATCCTAACAAGTATGAAATGATCAGAGAATGTACTCGCCTATCACCCTAAATGACTGATATGAATAGATGTCCGAACTGGTGTCACAGAGTCCTATTTAGAGTAAAACAGGTTATAAAGAGTTCAATTTATATGGTAATTGAAATTATAATGTAATCTACATGAGTCTAAGTCAATCTAGGTCAAAGTCAACTCTTGGTCAACTCTGGTCAACAATCTAGTCAAACTAGGACAACTAGTCTAATGTGGTCAAACTAGCTAGGGTTTGGTCAACAATGGTCAAACTAGTCTAGGTTAGTCAATTCTAGGTCTAAACAAACTAAGTATATACAAATCAAGTATCCAAGATAGCTACTAACTCATAGCCTAAGTCACTTGCTAAACCAAGCACAAAACTAAGCCATAAGCTAACAAGGCATACAAACTTAGTCATATAATGTATATATTATTCACATTCACATATTCATATACATAAATATATATAGGAAAGCTATATATATAGGCACATACATATATATATATATATATATACATAGAGAGAAAGAATATATATATACATAGAGAGAAAGAAAAAAAAATATATATATACATAGAGAGAAAGAATGAGAGGTAAAAGAGTAAGTGAGTGTGTGTGTGACATGTGTGTGAAAGAATATGTGTTAATGTTCTCAGTTTTAGTGATAGGTAGGTGTATATGACATGGGATACATGGTGTCAAAGGGTGTATGAATGCATGTGTGTAAAAGGTTATAGGTTAACTCAGCTTATAGAAATGCATACATACATACTTACATTGCATACATGCATACATATATATCATGTATACATACATACATTGCATACATGCCTACATACATATCATATATGCATACTTGCATTCATTCATGCACCTATACATACATACATAGATGCATACATACATATTTGAATACATTATATACTTATATACATTATATTCATATATGCATACTCTACATTATATTACATTCATTCTTGCATACATGCATACATATAATATATGTATACAAACTCATATATTTAACTCAAAATATATGTGAATACATACATTACATTACCTTAACACATATTCATATCCCATATACATGCATACTTCAGTTCATGCATTATATCTATTCACATATCATTAAGTTATATGCATATACTTATTTTTATTACATACATGTCATTCATGCATATTACATACTTACATGCATCTATACATTATATACATTGTATACAACATGTAAAAATAGAAGAGAGAAAAAGGGGAAAACTGAAATGGAAAAGGAAGGGAAGGAAAAATGTAAGGAAAAGAAAAAACAGTGGACATATACATGCTTGCATCATATATTCTACATTACCATACATGCTATCATTATATATTGCATTACATTATGTATACATTATGCATTCATATCTATCATTACATGTATTCCTTGCATTCGTATCTAGCATTCTTTATATACTTTCATGCATACATTGTATATCATTCTTTCATTCATGCATTAATGCATTGCTTACATACATTATATTTATTGCATTCCTACATGCTTGTATTCAACCATATATATATATTAATGTAAAGAGGATACATATCATATATGTAAAGAGGATACATATCATATATATATATATATTTATATATATATATATATATATATATATTTTTTTTTTTTTATATATATATATATATATATATATATATATTATTTTATTCATCTAACATATCATGCATTACATGCTCTACATTCAATTAATATCCATACTACATAGGCTCATAGGTTACACAAAATGCCTATGACGTATAGTCACTCTTCTACTTAAAATCAATACTGTACCAATTGGGCCTTTACTAAATTCTAGATTAAAGTATGTCGTAGCCCTTCGTGTTAGCTTTTCGAAACTTCAAACGGATCGCATTTTCGTGTCCGGAAGCTCCCGGAATCGCGAAAACATCGAAACGCGTTTGTCTTTCGGACAGCTGACACTCAAATAGTTTTACAGAAAGTTTTAGAACGATTTTAGCTTATTAAAATATATATTTGGAAAGCTAACTTCGATACGGTTCTTTTAAAAAAATGGGAGATAAATCGGAGTTCTAAGCTAAAAGTTATGACATTTCTAAGTTGCTTTGGTTAATAAAAACGTGGATAAATATTATGACTAATTTGAGTTGTTTTGGACAAAAGAAACACCTGTAGGCCAAGATACTTGGATACCAACATAGGTATCCAAATGAAACTCATTCTAACCATCCTAACTAAGATCAATCCACTCTCTAACCATTCTAAAACTGAATTTAAATATCTATTTAGACTATTACCATACATACATACACATGGGGTGTCCTAATTTGGGATCTATCAAGTAGCACACAAGACACATATCTAAAATCCTCAAGAGAGCTCCAAATGGCCTCAAATTTGAATCTAAATGGGGTATATGTATGGGGGTGGATCCTATGGATTCAAAACTAACTAATATGCATATGAAATCAATTTAAAGGGTTGGTTTTACCTATTGGGAGTGGAATCCCAATGATACTCCCAAGGACACGGCTCCGACACGAAGATCTTCCAAAAAGGACACTCCTCCTTGCACTTTGCTCAAAATCTTTGCTAGCACCCTCCCTTGGTAGTATGAGAAGGTTGGATGGAAGTTTTGGTGGAGGAATGTAAGGATTTGGAGATCAAATCAAAGAGGGTAGCTCTCTAATTTGGGGAAGAACACTTAGGGTTCTATGTAGAGGTAAAAAGAGGCAAGGGTTTTCTTAAGGATTCTTTATAGGAAGGGAGGGGGCACTTGATGGCTGGTCATTAGATGAATTAGGATTAGTTCCTATTGGTTCAATTAGTCATAAGGCTTTCTTTTTCACAAATATCCTAAGGGGTAAATATTCTACTATGAAAATCTAGATATTGTTAATCTTGTCATTACTAGGTTTTCCTAATCAAGACTCTAAGCTCAAGGCTAATCAAGATTTACTACTAAAATACAAGGTTTTAGCGACGACACTATCCGTCGGTAATTCCCATTACCGACGAATTTTCGACGGATACGGGCTGAAAAATCCGTCGGGAATAACCTCGTCACTAAAACTAGTTCGTCGCTAGTCCGCCGCTCTGCGACTAATTAGCGACGGATTTCCGTTGGCAAAATAAAAACTTTTAGCGACGATGTACCGACGGCTTCCCGTCAACTACGATAGTTTAAATTTTAAATATATTCATAAAATTAGCAACGGAAAAGTGGTCGCTAAATCGTCGCTAACCGTGTATCCGAAGGTTTCTGATACGCAATATCCGTTGCTCAAAGCGTCGCCATCCTCGACGGATTAGCGGCAGAAGAGCGACGGATAATACGTCGCCACCCTTCTGGAAATCTTCCATATATTCCAGAATATGAGCGACGGAACGTCCGGCGCTCTTCCGTCGCGTAATTTTTCCAGAAATAGGCCGACGGACAATCCGTCAGGAAACCGTTGCTAGCTGCAAATGTTAGTCGGTAACCCGTCGGTAATCTGTCGTTACCTGCAAAAGTCCATCGGCAAGCCGTCGATAATCCGTCGCTAACTGAAATATTTTTGAAAAAAAATTGCAGGAAAGAGACTATTCCCTGTAATATAACATATTCAGCATCCACCATACACAAATATAATATATCCGACATCCAATATATCCAACAAATATCTATATTGTACTACCAAAATTTATCGATTTAGTGACGGCCAGATCCGTCGTCAGTCCGACGAGAATTTCTATTAGCGACCGATCACTGATGGGTTTTGGCCAAAAACATCCGTCGGCAATCAGTTCGTCGCTAATAACGGTCCGTCGCTACGTAGTCGTTAACCGACGGACTAGCGACGGTATTTCGACTTCACAATACGAAGCATAAGCGACTACTTTCCGACGGACTGTCGTCCATTTCAAGTATTAAATACTGAACTGTTTAGACAATAGCGACGTAAAGTTCCGTCGGTAAACCGTCGTAATAACGTATCAGAGTGTATCATTCCGTCGCTAATCCGTCGAACGCCGTCGATAACAAAGGACGGATTAGCGACGGTTTGCTGACGGAAAATCCGTCGAACAGGTTCTGGAAGAGGCAGGCATTTCCAGCACCATGGCGACGGATGCGTAGTCGCTATTCCGTCGCTACCCCCGTCGACAGAGCGACTGATTACTGGCGGATTATCCGTCGCCACGGTTCTGGAAATGTCAAGCATTTCCAGAACCTTGTCGACGGATAGTCCGTCGCTACGCCGTCGCGAGAGCGACTGATTAGTGGCTGATTATCAGTCGCCTTGGCGACGGATAATCCGTCGCTAGTCCGTCGAACTATATACCACCAGAACCTTGCCGACGGATATTCCGTCGATCATCCGTCGCTACCTGGAAACAGTTTCAAATCTCCAGTTAGCGACGGCTCATTCGTCGAAAATCAGTCGGAAACTGGAAATATACGTCGCTAACAGGTCACGAGTCCATCGCTAATTGAGATTTTTTGGAAAAAAAATTGTAGCACTTTCCCTGTTCACAAAAATATGCATAAACCAAACCAATATATAATGCACACCAATTATCCAACAATCACATAGACCAAATATATAATGCACACCAATTATCCAAGAATCACATAGACCAATTATGCACATACGAATTTAATGCACACCAATTATCCAAGAATCACAGACCAAATCAAATTAGTAGAAAATAAACATCAATTATCCTGAAGAGTCACATAATATCCGGTGTTATAATCCGATTATAGCACAATTAATCCAAAGATCTCACAAATATTCCAAATTTTCTTAATACAATATTTTAAAAAGAAGGAGGAGGTCGATTGTCCGGTGGTGGTAATCCCAGCTGCGACCGACAAATATACTCTTCCACTAGGTACGGCGGCAAGCCGTTGTAGACACTGCTCGAAAGTCGGCGTAGCTGCTCTGGCGACATCAGATCCAGGAGTGACGTCACAGTCGTAGGCGGTACCACAGGGGCATCAGGGTTGAAAGAAAGATGACCCACGGAAGAAGGACCGACACCAGCAGTCGACGGACCAGTAGAAGACGGACCAACACCATCAGCAGACGGACCGACAGCAGCAGACGGAGGCAGAAAGTATGTGGCAAATTGCTCCCGCAAGGACGACAACGCCTCGTGCAGCTGCGTAAGTTGCGACCTAACATCATCGTCTGCTGGGGCCACGGGAGGAGGCGGTGTCGGTGGAAATCTCTGCATCGCCATGTGCAACGGCCCTAGGGAGCCGACTCCGTACAGGAGCCCTTTCTTAAAGCCGCCGACGGTATCTACGAACAAGTCGTTGCGAGCGGCCAAAGAAGAGGGCTTCCGGGCGGGCGTCGTTTCACCGACATCCTCGGTGTCAGTTAACTGAGCCCGACTAAGGGCCTCACGATACGTAGCCTATCATGTAACACCCAGTTTTTCAGAAGAGGGTAATTTTAAAATTTTGTAATTATAATTATTGTTTAATGGTATTTATTTCATGTTATGATTTTTAGTGATTTTTAATTATTTTTAAACTATTTAAATTCATGACTTATGATTTGGTGTCTTGCTAGTGTTCATTTCCAGACTGAGGGGTATTTTAGTCATTTTTATAATTTTAAGAATTATTTGGGATTATTATTTATTAAATAAAATTTATTATTATTAATTAGAATTTATGGGAATTTTTAGAATTTATTTTGGATTTATTTGGACTGGTTTGATTTTGGTCAGTTTTGACACGTTTTTAGTGGTGGCCCATGCAGGTCTCGACTAGAAGTGTAGTGGTATTCGAATTAGAGTATCACTACAGCTTGCAGTAGGATATAGGATATTAATTTTAAGGTTACTCAATTACTTTAGGAAAATTCCTTTTATTGCCATCTAAATCCTTTTGTCAGCTGATCCTTTGAATTATAATTGTCCGCCTTTGTTATTCGCTTCTTTCTCAGAAATTGATACTCTTGTTTGTCTATCTTCAGGATGGTAGAGACTCGTGCACAGCGTGCCGTTCCTGAGGATGCTATAGAGGGGACTGCTACCTCTCAGCCAGCACGGCGAGGCCAGGGGACTGCAGCTCTTGTCACCTCAGCTCGTGTTGAGACCTCGGCAGCCACAGCAGGGGGTATGCATCCACCGACTGGGAGGCAGGACCCGGTCTTTCCAGAGGATCCTTTCCAGCCACCACCGCCTCCAGGACATGTGGACGCAGCTCAGATGTTCGCATATTTCCAGCAGTTCATGGACCGACAGCAGGCTCGACAGGACAGAGGCATGGAGTTGGCCGTCACGACAGCCGCAGCTCGACCAGTGGTGCAGCAGCCGAAGACACCGGGGATCGAGCAATTTCAGAAGATGAGCCCCAGAGACTTTCTGGGGACAGAGGGGATCATATATGCCGATGAGTGGATCGAGCATATAGAGGAGATCTTCCGCCTGGCCAGGATTCCAGCAGACCTTCAGATCGAGGCCGCAGCTAGCCGGATGCGAGATCTTGCTCGTACCTGGTATCAGTCGGACCCCAGGGTAGGGGTACCGGGGCAGACTTGGGAGCAGTTCAAGGGCTTCTTCAAGAAGAAGTTCTTCCCAGATTCAGCACTCAGAGCCTTGGAGACGCAGTTCGAGAGCCTAGTCCAGGGGAGTCTTTCAGTGGAGGAGTATGCGGGGGAGTTTGGCCGCCTCGGCAGGTTTGTGGAGGGCTTGAGCGAGACGACGAAGGCCCAGAGGTTCCGGAAGGGTCTAGTCAAGGAGGTCAAGTCCTTGACCAAGGGCAACCGGGATGCTACATTCGAGGAGATCTTGACGGGAGCCTTGTTGGCAGAGGATGATCTTGAGCTTAGGCTCAAGAGGGGGCGAGACCCAGTCGGGGGCAGCAGCAGCGGAGGCCAGGCCAAGAAGCCTCACCTTCAGCACCAGCAGCCGAGGCAGTTCCAGCCGCAGCCGTTCCAGCAGAGACAGCAGCAGCAGCAGAGGCAGCAGCATGTTATCTTTTGCCCCTTCTGTAAGAAACCAGGGCACGATTGGGGTGAATGCCGGCTGAGGCTAGGCAAGTGCCTACTCTGCGGATCATCAGATCATCAGTTGAGAGAGTGTCCCAAGTCTGCGGGACGGACAGCTCAGGGAGCAGGAGCTAGGGCTCCGGCAGGACAACAGAGAGGACCAGCATTGCAGACTCAACAACAGAGGTTCGCACAGCATCAGCAGCAGGCCAGGGGAGGCCAGCAAGGACGAGCTTACGCCATGACACTTGAGGATGCTCAGGCAGTAGGAGAGGTGCTAGCAGGTTCTGATCTTCTCGATTCCATTCTACCTTGTCTCATTATACCTATCCTGAAATTCTATTCCATCTATTTATATCTGCTTCCTCATTGTTGATAAGTTTGATCTGGTGTTTCGTTATGTTTGTTTTTCTTCTGAGAAAATCATATGGGCTAGGTCACCTCAGTTATGGGAACTAGAATCTTTGATGGTCGTGTTAGTTGGCATAGTGAGGACATATAGTCAGATTTTGGATGTATTTTTCGGGTATGAGAATTTAAGGTTTTCGCCGTCGCATGCGGCAATGCGAAAATTTTAAATACCATGAACCTAAGGATACGTACCTTAGTCAAGGACTCTGTGATTATCGTAGCCATGCTCACTAGCACGACGAAGATTCTGAGTATCATAATTTTGGACAGACGCATATGATTATCTGACGGTATGTTTGAGACTTTGATTGTGGGGTGTATGACCTAGAATGACTACTACCATTTTAATTTCGAGGACAAAATTTTTATAAGGTGGGTAGGATTGTAACACCCAGTTTTTCAGAAGAGGGTAATTTTAAAATTTTGTAATTATAATTATTGTTTAATGGTATTTATTTCATGTTATGATTTTTAGTGATTTTTAATTATTTTTAAACTATTTAAATTCATGACTTATGATTTGGTGTCTTGCTAGTGTTCATTTCCAGACTGAGGGGTATTTTAGTCATTTTTATAATTTTAAGAATTATTTGGGATTATTATTTATTAAATAAAATTTATTATTATTAATTAGAATTTATGGGAATTTTTAGAATTTATTTTGGATTTATTTGGACTGGTTTGATTTTGGTCAGTTTTGACTCTTGTAGACTAACCTAGGAACTAACCATAGTTAGTTGAGCTTGGTTAGGTCAAGTGACCCTAGTCTAACCTAGTGTGACTCAAGTTAGTGGTTAGTGATTCATAGAACTAGAATTAGAATGTTAGAAATCATTTGAGTTGGTGAATGGCTTGTGGTTTCACAAGTCATTATTGTGACTTAGCTAGATTGGACTCAAACCTAGCTCAACCCTAACCCAAGACCAAGTGGTCAGCCATCCCTAGCTGAACCTAGGGATTTCCTCCCCTATTTAATCCCTCCTAGTTGTTAGGGCTAGCCTCCTTTAGGTTTCTTGATAAAGTTTTGGAAAGAGGTAATCCCCATCTTCAATAAATCCTAGAAAATTCATTTTTATTCCTTTTTGACCCAAACAAATTGCATTGGGTTCTAAATCCTTTTTATTTTCTGTTGGCTATGAGTATTCTCAGATTTGGGAAGATTTGGAGGAGTTTCACCATTGGGAAGAACCCCACTCTTTAAGCTTTTTGGAGGGATTTGATACATTGAGGTAACTCACCATTTCCACCATGAAATTCTGGTTCAAGTGCATGAATAGGAAGCCCTAGACCTAACCTAACTATAGGAATAGGAAACCCTAGGTTTTCGTGTCCTTTCGTGTCCAAACAGGACACGTATCAGTGAACTGTTGAATGTGTTTGATGAATTGTCTCTGAGAAACTTTCTGTGCAGTTTTCGATTTCTAATTGAATGTAAATTTGTATTTTGATGTCGCTTAGCCATTTCTAGAGTTCAGTATTGTATATTCTTTCATCTGAGACCTTGTACAGTTGGATATTGCTGGGATTATCTTAGACTGCTTTTATCTATTTTATTCCTTGAGTTCTATTTCATATCGTGCTATCTCTTCCTTAGTTGTGATTGAGTTTACTATTGCTATGTCACCCCATTCGGGGAGTATAACTGTTTAGATAGATATTGTTAGATGTATGTTGACCTAGGACAGCGTTCTACCGCCGACACTGCGGCGTAGGTTGGGCGTTGTTACGTTCTCGTACCCTCACAGTGGGTGCGGGTCGTGACATATCAAATGAATGTGTTTATATTATAAGATTTACCTAAGTTGTAATCTAAATCCTATGTTTCACTAAGTTAAGTGTGAATCCTAAGTTTACCTAAGTTATAGTCCGAATACTTTTAATTCTAACGTAAATCTCATAAACATAAGCACTTACATCAGTCTCCTTGGCCCTCTCGTCGACGAAGCTCCCGTCCTTCCGTCTTTTGTGCGTATGTTGGAATACGTCGTGTATGATGACCGATTCTGGCGTCCTTCCCTCCTTTACCGCCCGTTGGGCCTGCATACGAAATTTGCGTAGAACGTCGATAACTCCTTTAATTAATAATACCTAATTCGATAGTGAAATAAATTTACGGTAGCTCACCAGATCTGCAAGCGTCGCTGCGTGGGGCCTTGATCCCCCCGTATGAAGGCCCGCGGCCTGTCGGTTCGCCTTCGCCTTCTCCGATTTCTCCTTGTACGCAGGGGTATCCATCATACCTAAGAGGTCCTCATAATACTCCTGCCGGATCCAATTCGGCCTCGTGTGCCCTATTTTCAGGTCATGAATCATATCCCGTATCTTCTTCGAGGCAGCGATTCTGTAGGTCCTGCGGATCGCGTCCTCGCGATGGGGGGCCACCAGTACGTCGTCTAACATAGAAATTCAATTATCACGTAATTTAAAAAATAGTTGATTAAAGAGTAACTAATAATTAACCAGAAGATATAGATATATACCCTCAACTCATCGAGCCAGACGTACTTCACGTTTAGGGGCACCGACGAAAAGTTTAGGTATGGACCGTGGAAGTTAGCCCTGATAATTTCTCCAAGAGCCCTGCCAACATTAAACGGAAAAAACCTACAAAGAAGAAACGACTGGATTATTAACTTGAATAAATAAAAAAAATTTAATAAATTATCTTAAATTTACTTACGAGGTTCCCGCGGGCCATAGCTCTCGTCGGAACTCGCCTCTCGGCCTCTCTGGTGCCATCGGAGGATCCGCGGGTCCGCGTATGTACTCCCAAGTAACCGGATGGAACCGAGTATGGGGGTACTCCGGGGCCCAATGTGCAGTAACTGTGGCATCCCCTGGTGGATCCGCTGCTGGTGGTTTCGATAGCGGAACGGATCCGCTAGCAGATCCGGACTCATGCCTTGATGAAGTGGTCGATCGAGGGCGGGATGCGTCTGTGCCCGGGGTACTCTCCAAGTCGGGTTCGCTCGATGGGGTCACATCCCGGGAACTATGAATGCGACCACGACCACCAGCACTACTACGACCATGACCACGACCCGCACCACCACCACCACCAAGACCACCACCAGCACCACGACCACGGCCAGCCATCATGACCTGTAAATAGAACACATAAACATAATTAACAATATAAAAGTGTAAATGGATATAAAAAACTAAACTAAAATATACATACCCCTAGTAGGGAGACGAGTGCCGCCACGACGAAAAAGACTAGGAGTGCCATCTGCAATAAGTAAATAATCGAATGAAAAAAACATGAATTCACGTAATTGCTTTTATGAGGCCAAACTTAATTCACGTAATTGGAAGTGTTTTTAATATACAACAATATTTAACCTAATCATCGTCTTCGTTCTCATCCTCGGCCTCGTCTTCATCATCATCCTCCTCATCCTCATCCTCATCCTTATCTTCATCGTCGATTTTATCTGTATCCTCATCCCCATCCAATTCTTCTTCTTCTTCTTCTTCTTCTTCTTTTTCTTCTTCTTCTTCTTTTTCTTTTTTTCTTCTTCTGCCTCAATATTTGGGACAAGACGCCTCTTTCTCCCCTGGTTGACAGCTTAGTCTTGTGTATGAACCTCTTCCTCCCCTCTATTTTCCTCAACAATATCTTCAACATCCATTGTATCTGAGTGTTGTCCCAAGTATTGGGACTTTTCGATCTGGTCCTCTTGGTATGCTGGGTCTCCAACGTTGAATGTATTTCTAGATTTAATCTTGCATACTGCCCACCAGTCAAATCGATCTCTACGACGCCTTGGGTAGCTTGTATAGTAGACTTGAACAGCCTGATTTGCTATCGCAAATGTATCGGACCCTCTATACCTCCTGCGATAATTTATATCGACGAATCCAAATTGTTTATCGATTCTCCAACCGATATTTGGTGTCGTATCGAACCACTCACATTTGAACATCATAATATGCATATCATATGGGCCAATATATTGTAAATCTACAATATCCCGAAGCACTCCATAATAGTCAAAGTCCGGCTCGTCGTCATAGATGGCGCCTCTTATGCAAACACCAGAATCCTTGGTACTGATGCCGTCATTGATAAATTTGACATTTATAGCATTTTGAGTTGACTTAAACCTGAAGCCATTAACGATATAGCCTGGCCAAGTCTTTATTTGCTTCTTCGGTCCCAATGCCAGATAACGAACACTCTCATGAGTGAGTGTTGTTTCAGGAAATAAAACCTGTAAACAAATATTTATAATTTAAATGTTTCAGATTATATATTTATAATCTCAATTATAATCATAGTTACTTACGTACTTGCGAAACCATGACGGAAATGTACAATCAACCTCTCTTTAAAGTCCCTCATCGGTAATATCGGGTGTCCTCATTTTGACTTCATCTCTAAATACACTATTAGAGAAAATAAGAATATATAAGTGTAGTCACTTACTTCATCAAATTCGAGATTATAACGAGTGCAAGTGTACTGACTTACTTCTCCAAATCTCTCACTTCTTGTATGTCACACTTTAACAAGACATATCGGTGAGCGGCATCATACTCGTCATCTGTCAACCACCATCTTTTAGTAGCCCCAACAGGCTTGCCCCTTACATTGAATATTCCTCTATCCTCAGCGTCCTCGTCATTCCTTTGAGGTCTATTTCGATTTGTCTTAACATGAGTATCGAAATAAATGGAGCAGAAGTTTGACACCTCTTCGATAAGATATGCTTCGCATATCGAAGCCTCTATATGAGCTTTGTTGCCAACTTTCTTCTTTAGATGGTGTAGGTATCTAGAGAGACAAATTATATTGAGAATTAAGAAAGAATTTTAAAACACACTAAAATTTAACTTAAATTATATCGATTTTTATGTACCTTTCAAATGGGCACATCCATCGATAATGAACAGATGCACCGACACGGGCTTCGTATGCTAGATGAATCGGTAGATGCTCCATGCTGTCGAAGAAGCCAGGAGGAAATATTTTCTCCAACTTGCAAATTGTTAAGATAATCTTCTCCTCAAGTTCAACCATATGTTGCACAGTCAACTTAGTTGAACAAATATCCCTAAACAATATTGATAGTTCGGCCAACGGAACCCATACAGCAGAAGGCAACAACTCTTTCAAAGCAATGGGCAGTAATCTTTCCATAAACACGTGGCAGTCATGACTCTTCATTCCCGTTAGCTTGCGTTCATTGAGATCAACGTATCTAGACAAATTCGACACATAGCCGTCGGGAAATCTTAAAGTAGATACCCACTTACAGGTTATTAATCTATCTTCCTTGCTCAATGTGTATTGTGCTATCGGCTTACTTAATTGTCCAGCAGCTCCCCTTTGTATCAAGTTCAGATAAGGACGTTTGCATATCTCGGCAATATCTTGTCTTGCTTTTGGATTGTCCTTCGTCTTTCCTTTAATGTCCATGACGGTATTGAAGACATTATCGAACATATTCTTTTCGATATGCATAACATCAAGATTATGTCTTACAAGATTATCTTTCCAATAAGGCAAGTCCCAGAAGATACTCCGTTTGGTCCAGTTATGGGTTTGTCCGAACCCATCGACACGATTGTTCGATGGATCTTCCATTACAGTAGGCAAGTCCTTTACATCTTCCCAAATATCGTATCCCAACAATCTGGCAGGCGGATGAGAAAATTCTTGTTTTCTAGCTCTGAACGCGTCCTTGTTCTTTCTCCAAGGATAACTCGCTGGCAGAAATTGATGATGACAATCAAAGAAAGAAGTTTTTTCTCCATGCTTAAGGCGGAACGCCTTACTATTTTGCATGCATATCGGACAAGACAGGGTGCCGTGCGTACTCCACCCCGACAGCATACCGTATACGAGAAAATCATTGATTGTCCACATCAGTGAAGCTCTCATCTGAAAGTTCTATTTTCTGGAAATATTATAGGTCGTGACGCCGATCTCCCACAGCTGTTTCAGCTCATCCACCAACGGCTGTAAATATATATCGATATTCTTCGTCGAATTTTTGGGACCCGGTATGATAGCTGTCAAGAACATATAAGGAGTCTTCATACACATGTATGGTGGCAGATTGTAAGGGGTCAGAATGACCGGCCAGCAGGAGTATTGAGATCCCGACTGCCCGAAAGGGGCGAATCCATCAGAACATAGCCCCATGCGTACATTTCTAAGCTCTGCAGCAAAATCTGGATAGCGAAAATCGAAATATTTTCACGCCTCTCCATCCGAAGGATATGACAATTCTCTATCGTCCTTTGTGCGTTCTTCGTTGTGCCACGTCATGTGTTCTGCTGTATTCTGAGACATATACATCCTCTGCAAGCGCTTCGTGATCGACAAGTAATGTATATACTTGTAAGGACGTCGTTTTCTAGTTGACTTTCCTTTTCCCCTGACTTCCTTGTAACGATCTGCATTACAGAAGCTGCAACTTTCTACATCCTCGTTCTCCTTGTAGTACAACATGCATCCGTTGTGACAACAATCTATCTTGTCGTACCCCAGTCCCAGTTGTCGGACCATCATCTTCGACTTGTAAAAGTTTTTTGGAAGCTCTTTTGATTCCTTCGGTAACACCTCTTTCATTAGTTATGTAATCCGATCATAGCAAGTTTGTGGCAAGTTAAAATCGGACTTCATGTTCAACAACCTCATCGTCACTGACAGTACGGAATGTGGCTCACAACCAGGATATAAAGAAGTTTCAGCATCCTGAAACATATCATAGAACTCCTTCGCCTCGGGATTAGGATCCTCTGGATCAAAATTAGGCCCTGCCACATCGTACACCATATCTCGTGCAAGGTTCTGCACGTCTCCATAATCAACGGAGCATTCATCGTCATCGACGACAAAATTCGCTGCAGCATTAACATCAAAAGCATAAGTAGCAGCATTCGCAACCTGTCTTTCCGCATATAGTTCACCTTGCGATGACCACAGGCCGTAATCACGTACGAAACCCTTACGGGTCAAATAATCTCTTACACTCACCACTTCTTCGTAACGTCTATTGCGATAATTACGACATGGACACTTGATTTTGTTACCATCCATAAACTGAGGTTTGCTCATGGCATACTTAAGAAACACTTCCACGCCTGCCTAAAAATCGTCACTCATACCTATTCTGCTCTCGTGTTGTCGTTTGTACATCCATGTACGATCAACGAAATAACGATCCATTACAGATTGGATGTAAAATTGTGTATAGTAAGAGAAACTAAACAGAATTAGTATATAATCATGTAACTGGTGGATCCGCTGGTATTCTAGCATGAGAATACCTCAAAAAATTTAAGTACAGTTGTTACTAATAGTTCGATACCGATAGCTTGATACCGAGTTCGATACCGATAGTTCGATACCGATACCGATAGTGCGATACCGATACTGATAGTCCGATACCGATAGTGCGATACCGATACCGATAGTGCGATAGTATGATAGTCCGCTAGCGATACCGATAGTTCGATACCGATAGTCCGATAGTTCGATACCGATACCGATACCGATAGTCCGATACCGATTCTTCGATAGTCCACTAAGTCAAAATGATTCCTCTTAAGCGTCGAGCATGTTATACACGGTTCAACTTGACGAGTTCTTAAATATTTTTGTGGTGTTGTATGCTTGCAGCAGCAAATCAAGTTTTAGAGTCATTATAGGTCAATTAATCAAACTGAGTCAATCTATCTATTTCTAAATTGCAAGAGTCCACTTCTAGGATATGGGAGCTATATCCTAAATATCTAGTCTAAAATTAACTTGGTTAGGATACTAGAGTGTCCTTACTATCTAGCAAGCACTACCTTAGTCTAGTCATACTAGCATTAATTACCTATAATTCCTACCATGTCTACACTCACGCATTACACCCTAAGCCGTCCTGCATGCTAATAGGCATGGTAGGCCTGCCTTCATTCCTCACTCTCTAAAGCACACATACACATATATATGTATATCACAGTTAGATTTATAGATATATCACAGTTAGATGTATAGATATATACATCTACATTCAGTGACTTATGCAGATGAAGAACTCGCACTGTCCTTGAAACAGTGAACATATACACCATGAACCCAAACTCCATATTTATATTTACTAATCCAAACACCACCAAACTAATGGATAACACCCAATATGGATAACATATATATTAGCCAATATATAAACTCAGATGAATTTTAGAAGCAAAGCCCCCCGCCGCCCCCGACCAAAGCCCACCGCCCAGCCCCCGACGCCCTCCACCCCAAGCCCGTCGCCCAGTCCCCGACGCCTCCGCCCCAAGCCCGCCGCCCAGCCTCCGACGCCCCCACCCCAAGCCCGCCGCCCAGTCCCCGACGCCCCCGCCCCAAGCCCGCCGCCCAGCCCCCGACGCCCCTGCCCAGCCCTCGATGACCCCGCCACAAGCCCATCGCCCAGCCCCCGACGCCCCCGCCCCAAGCCAGCCGCCCAGCCCTCGACGCCACCGCCCCAAGCAAGCCGCCCAGCCCCCGAATGTCCCCAAGCCCGCCGCCCTCGCTGCCCCTACGTCGACACCACGACAGAGAGAGAGAGAGAGAGATCGAGAGAGAGAGAGAGGGGATTACCTTCGGGAGAGAGAGAGGAGAGGACGCCGACGCCGATCACCAAAGCCGCGGAAGAGAGAAAGTGAGAGAGAGAGAGAGAGAGAGGAGAGAGAGTGAATTTGGGGGAAAGGCGAAAAGTTTCCCCTGCCGTTTCATTTAAAGTCTGGAACGTATATTTAGCGACGGCCTAGTGACGGCTTATAGCCAGTCGCCCGGTAGTCGCTATATATGATACTTGCCGACTGAATATCCGTCGCTAAGTAGTCGAAGAAATGTCCCGCCAATTCTCGACATAATTCCTGCCAAATAATCGACTACGTAGCGACGACTATAGATCCGTCGCTATATCTCCGACACCCTAGCGACGGATGTGCGACATCCCCCCCTAAAATTAAAATAAAAAATA
Source organism: Iris pallida (assembly GCA_029216955.1). Taxonomy (NCBI): domain Eukaryota; kingdom Viridiplantae; phylum Streptophyta; class Magnoliopsida; order Asparagales; family Iridaceae; genus Iris; species Iris pallida. The sequence goes on from JANAVB010021599.1 coordinate 2,494,070, forward strand.
TAAAGGCGTGTGGTCGGTAATCCGTCGGCGAGTGGCCACGAAGCCGTCGCTAACGCCGACTGAAAATATTTGTCGCTAATCGTCCGTCGCTAATTTACTGTATTTTGGTAGTGTTGCCAACACAATATCTCCAAACATCCAATATATCACAACATACACAAAAAATATCCAACACAATGACCAACAAAATATCCAACACACTATCCCAACATACATAGCAAAATATCCAAACATGAACAACCCAATACAAATACGAAGGCTCAATCTGGTTGCGTTGAGACATGTACCATTCTATCAGCCACTTTGCAAAATATCCAAACATAAACAATCCAACACAATGCCTCAGAAAAGACCGCAAGTCAGACGATAAATCCTCACAGCCAGGGATCATAGTTGCGTTGAGGCATGTACCATTCTATCAGCCACTTTGCATACGAAGGCTCAATCTGGTTGAGATCTTCTGTAGGGACAGGTGGGTCGGTCCCGATACTACTACTCTCTGATGGTGGCTCCTCCTTAACTTCATCTTTGGGAGCAATCTCTTCCCTGACGGTCATCGGTTCTTCCTTGATCTCGACCTTTGGTAACACCTCCTCCTTAACAGTCATCGGCTCTTATTTGACGATAGGGACTTCCTCCGTGTCGACCTCCAAGGGTTCCTTGCCTCGGCCCCTTCCTCGGCTAGCAGCACCACCTCGAGGAGTCTTGGGAGCCATCTCTCTGACAACAGAAGTTTTCATATAGGGTAAAGAAATTTACTCAAATTATAAAATAAATAAGAAGTTTATCGAAATTTTCAGCCACATATGATATCCACCTCGAGGAGTCTTGGGAGCCTTCTCCTCTCCTCCACCATGGCTCTAGACCCATCTGCTCCTTCCTACTTCCCTTCTTCTTATTTAACTCTCTCAGCCACATATGATATCCAGCTCAAGTGTAGAGTCGGGGGAGAAAAAGTGGGCAGGAAGAGGAGGGGGAACCAGCACAGCCGGCGGCATGACCTGGAGGAAGTACAGAGGTTTTGCTGGAGGTGTTGGCAATTTTTCCAGGATGGTATTGAGGAGCAAGTGTAGAGTCGGCCGATCGACAACGATTTCTTAGAATCTTCGATCCGTCTCAACGCACTTATCCTTCGGGACAATGCGGCGCTTCGCATCGATTCAACTCGATGCATTCTTTGGGACAAAATAACTCTTCGCATCGACTTAGTTTGATGCGTTGCTCAGGACAACGTAACTCTCGTATCGATTTGCATCGATATATTTCATTTGGTCAACGCTACTCGCTGAGTCAATGTATCAGCGTAATGCACCGTGCGGAGCGGGGCATTACAAAATATACCACTCAAAACAAGGTTTGTCCTCGAACCAAAACTAACACTCCGACTACGTATTTTATAGATCGTTTCACGATCTCGTCCCAACGATATTGTTCAATTTCACACTATCTTGCAAGCTTTTCGTAAACATTTCAAAGTCCTCCCTGCAGCTCGATTTGAATTTGTATACAACTCGATTTGGATCCGTACCTATATTCACGACGTTCCAAAGATATATGTATTTCGACCAAGTCCAGTGGTAGCAAATTGGAACAAAACTGACATGTAATTTCAATCCTATGCTTGCCATCTCGTACTCTCGATCGGACTTGGACTATAATGCTTGTTCTCACAATTTCATTACATATGTATATTGATGCACACGCGATCATCCAACAAAAGTCAAGGCACACGATGCGATTCAAAATTGTATTTCTCTTTCATACGTTTCATCGGGACTATCAATTCTATGCGTCGCGTCAAGCCATCGCGCATCTGATCGCAACGATCCTTTGCAACGCCTTGCGTTCGAAGTCGCCACCCAACTATTTCCGAAGTCTCGCTATGCACTTATCTCGATATGATTTCCTTATCAATATTTGGGACTACGCCTGCTAGGTTACTTACCTAGACACCGTGCTTAACTTCTCCCGACGCAACTTTAAATTGACATTGCTCAAAGGCCATAATCTATCCGACACAATAGTTTATATCGAGGCGACGGTGCTCAAGGCAACAATCGCCTTGACACGAAGGTCTTTACGATGTGTCTTACATTCGATTTCTACCGAGTAGGAATTCACTAGCCAAATTTCCAACTTATCTGTCTCGCAACATCGAATGTAAGTTTCGATTTACGCAAGCTCAATTGCAAGGTGAATCCGAATCTAACGACATGACTCGTAGGTCATTCCCTTATCATTCTCTCTCGTGTATAGTACAATTATCGTACTCGCCTATCCGAATCACCAAGTTCATTGGTGAATTTCAAGTTCGATCGTCGACCAACATAACCATTGGAGCATTCAACCGACGAATACTCAAAATCTAGCTACATCATTCTCAATCGAAAGCTGTTCCAATAATTCTTGATCGCCTAGACTTATCATCAACATGCACCATATTGTATTTGTTATTGGTGCAATTTCATATGCGACAACGCATAGGTCATCTTACGGTCTGTAACATTCAATTTGATTTGGCGGTCAAGTCTTCTAGGGTCAACTGTCCCGAAGCTACGCTCGATAATTGTGGATCATCACTGAAGGACAGTTTACTATGAACCATGCTATATCTTATTTTGGAGCCAAATCACGTTCCGACTATTCTATGCGACTATCCAAATTTCGAATAAAACCATATCTATCGGCGCAGCTGATGTGCAACTATCCTCCAAGTAAAGTCATGCACTACCGTCGATGATTCTGCTATTCATGACGTATCTACTCGTACTGAGTTTGAGTCTATCTTATTTGTGGGTCGACACACGAGATGCTATACGCATCGAACAATCGTCGATGACTTATAGTCTCGTCTTGATCAATCACAAAGTTCATGATCAACCAATTCGTTCCTTCTCGTATTGTTACTTACAAAATTTTGATAGGGAAAGGCGCACTCTATTTTGTATTCTCACATCGTGCTTACGTTTTGTTACGTATCGATCTCGATATGTCGTATCAATTTCGATAGCGTAAGGGTCAACTTTGAATCCGTTTCAACGTCAACTTAACTCGCATCGCATATATCCAAGTTCGCAACAAACTTTTCCATACACATCAACTCATTTTTTGGTTTGCCGTATCCCGCTATACTTTGATCACGTAATTGAGTTACCGATTATCCAACATCGAACCCTCAAGCCATACGATCTCGCCCTCTAAGTTTTGCGTGTTTTTCAGTCGTACTCAAATGAGTTTCACCATAACGTAGCCAACTATCTCTTAGGCACTCTTTACTTGCGTCTACCAACTCTCTTACCGAAGTCACAAATCATGCGATCCGATTTCGACTCGCGTATTCTATCATTTTTGTCGAGATTGCAAGTCATGTGATTCGATTATAATTTGTATTGCCCAACATTTTCATCGAGATCGTAAGTCGTGCGATTTGATTCGCCTCGCCCAAAATTTCTATCAAAATCGTAAGTCGTGCGACTCATTTGTAAGTTTGAGTTTTCCCTTTTCCGTCGATCCGATTATTGCATCAAGGCATAATCGTTCTGCTAGTCTCGATCGTCCGATCGACTTATCATTTTCGTCCGACGTATCATTCATTGATACGAGTACTCGCCTTATCGTCCCAACCGATTTTTGAAGAACACTTGCATCAACATACCGTCATACAAATTTCCAATCGAGTCTCGGTAGTCTCTCATCCGTTGCGGACAAACCTTCCGTAATTCTCACAACGCGTCGATGTAATTTATCACACAAGTGGTATACCATATACCACTCGAAATCGAGTCATTCATTGCATACGTGGTATGGCATATACCACTCGAAAATCAAACAATTTCCCTCGTATTATACTTGGTATAAACCAACAATCCCTTCCGACTCACGATTTCCGTAGTGATCGTGCTTGATCACAACCGTAACTTGGATTGAATCAAATTCGATATAACTCGGCCAATGTTTTCATTCGCCAACACAAGTTTGGTGTGCAACCGAACGATTCATTCTATCGATTTGTAATTTCAGTTCCTTTACGTTGCATCTCGTACAACTATTTATTTTCAATTTCTTTTGTACTCCGTGCAACGATTACTTTGATATGCATTGCACCACGTACAACAATTTTACTTTCGACATGCGTTGCACATCGTGCAACGTTTTATTTTCGACTTTCAAAGTCAATGCTCAAATCCGTTCAACACATTCGATATTGACTTATCACTTTATTTCAACACATTATTTAAGCTTCCGTATTGGTGCAACCAATATTCACAATCCATTGCACGTCGTGCATGGTTTCATTTCTCATTCAACATGTTACATTGCAATAATGTCTCAAATCGCATTTTACAATTTGTTGCACTTGCAGCAACTAACATTTTTACGGCTCGTTGCATTCAATGAAATATACCCTTCGCGACTTTCTTAGCAAACATCATGTAATTTCCAAAACATATACGGCAAAATTACACGATTTGTATTAGACTTATTGTATGGAACATCCAGTGCGGCATCGAGTAGAGTCAAGAATGATTTCAATTGGTGGTGGACAACTTTTAGAATTGTAATGAAGCGAGTGTCCAGAGGAAATTGAGCCCAGAGCTCTGATACCAATTTGTCATGCCCCGACCCGGAATCACCCGAATCATCATCCTCGCAGGGGGTGTGATACCGCACGAGCCTGGAGTTGCGCTCGTACTAGGCAAGATGACAAGTTCTCAAATGGTTATCTTTTGATTCGATATTAACAACGAAAGGAAAAAAGAGTATACGAAACAATTCTCTTTATTGACATTCGAAATTAGATTACAAAGGCTTTCGATAGCCTAACAATATATGCCAGATTGGCTATAACACTCAGGTTCTCTCTTGCCCACAAAGGATTTTATCGTTCTATACATCATACCTTTTATATCCCGGCCGCATCAATCCTGTTGCATGTCCGAGCGTCAATACGATCGCACGCTTCAGCATTCCAAGCCTCAACGCGTTCAAGCGATGCTTCACCGTGAGCAATCCATTCCCTGCACCCTGCATGAAGCTGGTGGGGGATCAGTACATTCGTCCTCGCATGTACTGATGCAAAGACCTTCTTTCCAAACCGACATTTTAGTATTTATGTTGAATCATGCAACTTAGCTTATGATCTTGCCATATTCTCCTTATGGTCGATTTCATAGCATATTCGAAAGCGTAAAGCATGTTAGCATGGCAAGCTTGTTATTCGAATTGAAATAGACAAACAAACAAGCAATCTCGTGTTTGTTTTGTGGCACGACTTCTTACCAAGTCGACGCACTCGCCCTTGCACCGACGCAAGGTGAATACGCCCCTTTCCTTCCCTGTCATGTTATAAGTGCATCTCTAAGCAGGATCTACATGTGCGAAACGCATACGCGCCTACACTTTCAACCCATCGTTCCTTAGCTATATGAAGGTCTTGGCGTATTCGTACCGAAATGGACTAAAGGAGTTCCTTACTTTCTTTTCTCTCATTCTTTTTTAATAATTTGTTTGGGTAGCCCGGGTTTTTACGGGTTGGGTTGCTATCCCAAACAACCGAAACGTTACCGCTGCATACCATCATTTATGGCTTTTTCCCATCTATAAGCGAGTGCTACTCGTCTTAAGGATGTGCGCCTATCAAAGATACACATTCCCTCCTAGACCAAACGGTTTCGGGGCGCTCCGGCACTTAACCGTTCGAGAGAACACCCGTACACGGGAGATTATTACATTTTAATCTCAAGTCCATCCCATTCGACCATGCAACGCCCTTATTATTCAAACAACCAAGCATAGTCTTGAGTCCGAGACTCAGACTATATCATCTCATATTTCTTCCGTTAACTTTCTATGTTCTTACGTTTCATACTTCATTTCAATGTTCAATGGCATCATGCCTCAACTCAACGTTCGTCAACCGAACGACCCGAAGGTCCCGAACACCTTTTGAGGCATTATGTCATATCCGACAGTTCCGCCACATTCATGCCACAACTGTATTTTTTCTCAATGAAGCCATCTTTTATGATCTCGTGCACGTAGGCATGTTTCGACCGTATTTCCATGTTCTATGCCTTAGTGTTCAATATCCGTGGCTTGCGCGCTAGGGTCGCCTATTGTCTTTCAATGTTCTAGCCTTCTAATTCGTGCGCGAAGGCACGAAATGGTTTGTGCACTAAGGCACTCGCCGAATACAGTTATCCCATGTTCTTGCGGCTTGCGCACCGAGGCACTCGCCTTTGCGATATCCAATGTTCCATAGCGACTCGTGCATTGATGCACGTTTTATTTCAATTGTTCTAACTTAGTGTTTGACACACTATGATTTATCTTCCTATCGGACCACGCCCGTGGCGTCGATAGGTTAACTTAGCATACAATGATATATTTTGACTTATCGCATGAAGGAGTAAAAAGAAGAGTCAATACTCCCACCTTCAGTCGATACACCTCGTCGTTTCGTCGAGCCGACGCGGCTCGATTTCATAACTTTGTTCCACGGCCACTCTCCTGAGTTAGCCATTCGAGCACTTCGTGCATCATTGAATTATACGTTCGATTTGGCTTACCGTGCCCAAGTCACAGTCCGTCACAAGGCGACGATTTGGTTTCGCGGACCCCTCGCAAAATAGGTGAAATATCGACCTCTAATATTTTTGCGTCAACGTATAGCCTGCATACGAAAACAACTAAAATCAATACATGCATCGATTCGGACTTGCGCCTTGGTCGATTCGATTTCTTAGAATCTTCGAGCCGTTTCAACGCACTTATCCTTCAGGGCAATGCGGTACTTCGTATCGATTCAACTCGATGCATTCTTTGGGACAAGGCAACTCTTCGTATCGACTTAGTTCGATGCGTTGCTCGGGACAACGTAACTCTCGTATCGATTCGCATCGATACATTTTATTCGGTCAATGGGACTCGCTGAGTCAATGTCTCAGCATAATGCACAGTGCGGAGCGGGGTATTACATCGCGGGGGCGGAGGTAGGGGAACGGAGGGGGCCGGGGGTGTGGGTCTGCGGGTGGGGGTCGACGGTGGTATTGGTGGGGTCGCAGGGGGGAAGGGGCTACGATGGGGGGGGGTAGGGCAACGGAGGGAGACAGGGGTCTTGCTGGTCGGGGGAGAGGAGGGGTGGTGGGGGTGCTGGGGGGTAGGACAGCGGAGGGGGGCTGGGGGTGGGGTTTTGCGGGTGGGGGTCGGCGGTGGGGGGGGGGGTAGGGCAGCGGAGGGGGGCGGGGATCTTGCTGGTCGGGAGGGGGGGTGGGGGTGCTGGGGGTAGCAATCACCCGAATAAAAACTCGTATTATACGCAAATTTTTCCGTATCTTTCATAAACGTATAATACTTGCGTACTTTTGACAGATCTAATTTAGTACATAAATTTTAAGCATGCAAAGTTTTAAACGTGTTCCATATAAATTATTAAAAAATTTGGCACAAAAAATGTGCTGGGAACCTGTTTAATCCGACTATTTTTATAATTATCGGTATCGGTATCAGTATCGGTCTATTTTTATGAGTATCGATATCGGTATCGGACTATTTCTATGAGTATCGGTATCGGTATCAGACTATTTCTATGAGTATCGGTATCTGTATCGAACTAGTTCAGAATAGCGGTGTCGGTATCGGTATCGTACTATTTCTAAGAGTTCGGTATCGGATCGGTATTGGACAATTTCTATGAGTTTCGGTATCGGATCGGTATCGGACTATTTCTATGAGTATCGGTATCGGACTATTTCTATGAGTATCGGTATCGGATCGGTATCAGACTATGTAGAAGCATGGAAAATATTGCTTTTAGTCCCACATTGGAAAGGAGAAGAAGAAAGGGCTCACTCCATTCTATAAATAGAGCCCCCTTACCTCCTTTGAAAAGGGCACCGACTTCTCTTCCCTCCCTCCAAACTTGGACTCTTTCTATTACGCACCTTCGGGTGCTAAGTCAAAGAAGTCCAGGGCAGCGCGGGCTCATCGAGCTCAGTCAGCTGTCCCAACCTCTGACCATCAAGAGCGTCCCGCTAAGCGGGCCTCTGATGGAAAGTTGTACAGAACTGTCCGTGTCCAGCCCCCGGCAGCAAACGGACAGAGTGGTTCTCAAGAGTCCCCCAACAAAGATCGAGGGCAAGTATTTTCACTAGGCCTACATCGGGGAGCAAATATGATACCTACGCACTCGTATACTCGGGATACCCGGGCCCACAAAGCGAGTGCACAGGTTGATCGAGACATTCCTCATGCGAGTCATGAGACGTCCTTCATGCGGCTCGGTCATGCGACATTCCTCATGCGGCTCGGTCATGAGACGTCCTTCATGTGGCTCGGCTATGAGACGTCTCTCATGCGGCTCGGTCATGGGACATTCCTTATGCGGCTCGGTCATGAGACGTCCTTCATACGGCTCGGTCATGAAACATTCTTCATGCGGCACAGAACCCAGGAAGCTTCATGCGGCTCAAAATTCCTGGGAGCTTCATGCGGCCCAGATACAACATGCGGCTCAAAAGCTCGAAGAGTCTCATACGGTTCGGATAGTTCCATGCGGCCCAGAAAGAAGCCACGTGGCCTTCAACAGTTCCTCTCTACATTCGGCCGCATTTAATGCCCCGACGGCTGCTTTGACAAATAACAGCTCTGACATAAAGACGCAATGATGACTCTGTCATAATGACAGACTCTTCGGAAAAAGAAGAAAATCTCTGACCCGAGCCGTCAGAAGTCCCAGATTGCCACGTGGCAAGTCTCATGCGGCTTCAATCGAGAACAGCTTCATGTGGTTCACTGAGAAGTCACCCTATATGACCAGCAGAAATCAGCCATATGCGGCCCACCGAGAGCCCAGTCCCTGCGGCTCAACACAACGCTGTCTTATGCGGCTCGCAGAGACTATGCATATGCGGCTCATTGAGAGTTCATCCCCTGCGGCTCAATAAAGCATTGTCCTATGCGGCTCACGAAGATTATCTCCCTGCGGTTCAAGTGTTGCCTATCCTATGCGGCTCTGGCAGGACCCACAATTAAAACACGTGGCATCGGATCAATCAAGGATTCAACCGAATCCCAACAAATATATTTGACATCCTCGTCATAATTACTGAGATCAGGGCATATTATTTATCATCAAGCCAGCGGGACACGTGGCGAGCAATCGGATATTGGCAGAATCCATCATGGAGATTTAAAGCAGTTAACATTAATTGCTCACAAGATTCGGTGCTATCCTCATTAATGGCCGAGATTCATTGTAATCAGGACCAAGGGTTCAGATAGATTGAAGGAGCACCGACATTCCAAAACAATGATCATTAGCAAACCCTAATGATCATACCTCACTCTTATAAATAGCCAGCATCATTTCTTTGCACAAGGGCGGGCAACAAAAAGAATAAAAAAATATACAGAGTCAGAGAGAGAATACACAGAGAGAGAGAGAGAAGCCAGGAGAGCAACAGAGGAGCAAAAAGAGCGCTTCTTGGTCAACGCCAACCATCTTTTCACAAGGAGCCAAGGCTGCATACCGATCGTCCAAGAAGTAAGGCAGGGCTGCCGTCGCCTTCCCGAGCCTCTATCGTCACCCCCCAGAATCTAAAATAAACAATTGTACTTAGATTGGTGTACCTAGGTTTTTGTCCCTACGCTTTCTTTGTACAAGCGAGTTTGTATTGTGAGTCTAAGTTCAGTCCTCCGATAATTGTTCTGTATTTTTACAATCAATGGCAAGCACGATGGCGACTCTGCTGGAGACTAACTTCTCCACGGCTGAGGAGTTGGTGACGCAATCGGATGCAGCCAAACTTGGCTCCACACAACAGAAGATGGTCGTCCGCTTCGACCAACAGGCGTTCGAGGAGATGCTCTCTGAAGGCAGCGCTGGCCCGATCCAGAAGCGCACCCGCACCACGAAGGCTCGCAAAGAGTGGAGGCCAAAATCATTTGCTCCTCCTCAAGTCTTCGATGAGATACCCTCTGTTGCTCAAAACGGCGAGAAGGACTCTCCTGCGGCCCCACTTCAAACCATAGACAACTCTGCTGTCCCCAAGTCCGGCAGAAGAAAATACTATGATGCTGGACTTGCAGGGGCAAAGAGGAACTCTACGTGATCCGAGTCGCAGAAGGGTATTGGCCACAGGGAGAAAGCCCATGCGGCTACATCCGCCAACCGCATGAAGAAAACTCATGCGGCCACATCTGTCAGCCGCATGACTTATGCGGCTACAGTTGCCAACCGCATGGATGAGACTCATGCGGCTATCAAAGTCAATCGTTTACAGAAAACCCATGCTGCCACAGATGCCAACCGCATACGGCCAGCCTGCACGGTCGTGACTCCTAGCCGTACGAGAACTCAGCCGACGACAGAAGACAACCGCATGCAGACAGCCTGCACGGTTTCCAATCCCAGCCGCATAGCATCCGCTCCATGCTCCTCTCGATCAGTTTTTGACCGTCTCTCGTACGGTCCGAACCCTGATGATTCTCCAAACTCTGTGGTATTCAACTTGGATTCTTCTTATTATGCACCCACAGGTGCTAAGAAGAAGAAGTCCAGGGCAGCGCGGGCTCATCAAGCCCAGACAGCTGCCCCAACCTCTGACGATCGGGGCGTCCCACTGATTATCACGCGGGCCTCTGATGGGAAGTTGTATCGAACCGCTCAAGTCCAGTCCCCAGCGACAAACGGACAAAGTGGTTTCTCTGACCTGCGTGAGGCTGTCCTCCACAAACGCAAGGAAAGAGAAGGGGCCTCGGCGTGCAAAGAGTCATCACATGGACGTCACTGCACCCAGATCATCGTCAACTGCTGCTGCAACAACACGGCAGTGACGAAAGATCGGCCGTCCGTCTTACAAAGATTACGGCATCCGAGCTTGGAAGACGAAGCACCTCCTATTGCCTCCTGCAATTCCGCACAGAAAGTCCCCGCCGAGGGGAAAGGGAAGAAGACAAGCATCTCCAGCCCAAAAATATCAACCACTACAGCCAAGAAATTGTCGGCTAAATGGTTGCCCTCCACCGGAGTATACCAACACACCCGTTCGAAGACAAAATCTGCTGCAATGGGCGATTCATCACCGATGAGGGTCGAGGGAGCTGGGGGTAGCACTCCTCCGAACATCCACAACAATCCGATGTTTCAAGGAGACAAGCCCGGAGAAACAACTCTCCCATCAGGTGCAATAGATGCTGATGTCCCCGAGGACATCCGTGACTTTCAAGATGAAGCAAGCTCCGAAGCTGGGGGTACTGTTCCTTCTGAATCCGAACCCGAAGAGAATATTCTCACCTACCCCGATGATTTCTCAATACATGGGTACGACTCGGAGGGCGCACCCTCCACCGTCCCTTCCGTCACTCCTCACGTAAGGACGATATTCATGCCAGACAACAGTCAAGGTGGCTCCAATGATCGCCAACGCATCGACACTTTGGAGGCCATACTGCACGCCTTGGTCAAGTCTGTAGACAAGATCAAAGCGGCGCTTCCTACTCTGCAGGGAGTGACACCTGGCCAGACAAGTGCGGGTCCCCAATCAACGTAGATTCAAATTCGACGGCACCGAACCCGGGCAATAATCCTCCCGAAGTAACGGCTCCGACTGTGACAGATGAGGCCCGAGAAGTAAGAAGAGAAGTTCAAGAGCTCCGAGCCATGTTCCACGCCCGAGAAAACTCTAAAGACTTCAGAATACGGCAACCATATCCTGCTGAATGGAGGGACGTTCCATTCCCACCAAGATATAAGCCGTTCAATATCAACCCCTATGATGACAAGACCTCAGCAAGTCGGTATATCACTTAGTTCGAGGTCACCACCGACCATCTGCCCCATGATGGCGCTATCCTCACGCGGTTATTCATCGGGGCATTGGAAGGAGTCGCCTTCGACTGGTACCGCAACCTGCCGGACAATTGCATCCACTCTTTCGCTGGCTTCAAATGCTTGTTCTTGGAAAGGTTCTATGAGGTAGGCTAAGACGTCACAATGTCTACCCTCATGGACGTCGTCCAAGGAGAGAAAGAGCTGACGAGGAATTACATTGAGCGATTTCGTCAAATCGCAATCAAGTTACCATCCGGCAATCCGGATTCTTTTTTGATTGAAATCTGCCAAAAGAGACTGCTCCCAACAATTAGTCTCTGGATGGGCGAAAGTCAGTTCAAGGACTGGAAGGCTTTTATCATCAGTGCTACAAGTGCCGAGGAACGATTAAGGAAGGCTCGCCAACTGGGGTTGCATATCTCGGATGGAGAGAACAAGGGCAAGCGTCCCAGCACCAACACCGACAATGGGGGTAGCCCCTCCAACAACTGGGACAACAAAGGCAAGCAGGCTATGGTGACCGATACAACCCAGAAGCCCGAGCCACAACCAGCAGACAAACAATGGCCTCAAATCACTTATTTCTTTGAAGACGGTCACGTCAAGCCTATCTTGGACATGCTTATACAAGGAGACAGGATTCAGCTTCCTCCACCAAGACGGGAGCCTCGGCCGGCTGATTTGGAGAACCCAAAGTTCTGCCATTACCATCGCTACGTCCACCATGCTACACACGACTGCTATCAACTGAAACGGTATATCCAAAACCTCATCGATTCGAACGCCCTGGCCATCGATTTCGAAGAGGTAACCGTGGCAGCCAATATGGTGTCCGTACAATTCGGCAGCTTCCCTCCAACAGAGACTCAGGACGGGGTTATACCCATCCCTCTGGCAACAATGGAGATTGCTAATCTGCCGCCTGCTCGCGATCAAGCCGCTGGTCTAGTACCCCTCACCACATCACGAGGGGAAATTATGTGGGTCCATCCGGACCTAGTCCACGAGGTAACTCAGCCCTCTCCACCTTCTAAAAGGAAAAGTGAAAAAGTCAGATCCTGCCGCACTGCCTCGGCAGAAGAAGAGGAAGCCTCGGCCGTCACTACTCGATCCGGAACACAAGCCCAACCGGTGACCGAAAGCGCGACTGATGATCATCCGCCCACTACCAATGATGCTCCGGGACCGGCTCAGCCTTCGACGACCGACAAGCCTAGGCCGAAGGAGACTCGCTTCGACAAGACCCTCCGGAAGGAGACACCTCAGGGGCTGGAGAGGCCATATAACTTTGATATCTTAGCGCAATTAGCTAACACCCCGGCCAAATTATCTTTATATGAACTCCTCAGGCTCTCAAAGGATGTCCGCACGGCTTTAAATGAGGCGCTCCAAAATGCCGACGCATACTTGGCTCAGGTCAACCTCATAGAAGATAACCAACCTGCAGAGCTCCAAGATAGTGCGTGTACGGGAGCAATGCCCAATATCGTCTTCTCTCCGTAAGATATGCTCATCAAAACTAACCTGCATGATCGCCCGCTATACTACACTGGATACATCGGAGACGTAAAGGTGGACCGAATGCACATTGATCCTGGGTCCTCTATAAGCATCATTCCGAAGGGTCTGCTACATCATCTTCGCATTCCGATGCATCGCCTGACACCTACAAGCACCGCCATTAGCGGTTTCAATTCGGGCAGGAGCTACCCAATAGGGAAGATCCGTTTGAAGTGTCAGATCGGCGATCTCCAATCAGAAGTCACCTGTTATGTCATAGATGCCGACACTTCTTACAATATCCTTCTGGGATGGCCTTGGATACACGATTACATGATCGTGCCTTCCACACTACACCAGTGCTTCAAATATGTCGATAAGCACGGCTTCGTGAGGACAGAGTTTGTCGATATCGATCCCTTCAAGGGGGTCGAATCTTATTACTCAGACTCCTGTCTATACGAAAAATCAAAGAAGCATCTGGTCGAAGAAGATGTGCAAACTCACAACAAGACAGCTACAGGATCAGAAGAACCTCTAACGATCCACCTTCAGGCTCGCAAATCGGGCAATTCCGCACCCCTTACGGCCACTCTGCGTAAGGACGCAATCAGTCTCTCCGCACAAGAAGAACAGATGAGAATCCGGCTGCCAAAGTCCGGCCAAGTGCCGAGACCCATAACAGGGCCACTTACCATCAGACTACCGAGAGTCGGTCAGCTCCAAACGGAGAAGCCCAATCCCTCCGACAGACCGCTCACAATACGCCTTCCCAAGAAGGGTCTTCACCCCGATGCGAGGTCTGACACTTCTAGCGAACCAGCCACCCCTCGCCTCACATCAAGTACCAAATTGGGGGTTGCTAGTTTACCAACAACTCCACGATCTGCTCCGCCAGTTGAGCCTCTGAAGATCAAGCTGACTAGGTCATCCTTCCAGTCTTCATTTATACAGGGGGTGGCCGAAGAAGAACCAGAATTGGCCAAGTATGTGGCTGCCCACTCCGATACCCCCTCCGCAGATGATGTAATCCCTCTAGAAAAGATACCTTACTTTATCAATAAAGGGTTATCTCTGAACTACACCGAGCTCAATAAGCTATGTATAATGTACGCTATGGAACACGATATAGGCACTCACCTACATACACAGGTGACAAACGTGTACACCGCCATCCGACTTACTCCAGTAGAAGACACTTACCGAATAGTCGAGGGAGGGACCACCCGATCATCTTCGGCCGGACGAACAACCCACATCCCCCCGCTATGGAAGAAGTCGACTTAGGGTCAGATGCCGAAAGACTGCCTCTGTATCTCTATTGCCCTCAATCCAAATATCTCATGCAGAAACAGGGGTATGATCTAGAGACAATGCCAGGACTGAACTACGGCACTGGACGACGATTACCTTTGAAGACGCCAGCCCCGACGGGCAAACCACGAAACTACTATAACAAAACCCGATGCGGTTTAGGGTATGTAACGCCTACTACGACCCCTGAAAGCTCAGATGAAGAATGCGACTGGCAGTCACATTCAACCGGATCACCGACTTCCGACTCAGATACCAGCATCGGAGATGTGTTCAGACAAATCATGTCAGTCAACATGGCGTTCGCTGACGCTTACGAGGAAGACGAAGACATCCCCGAAATCCTTGAGCTAGAACCATGGGCCCAGCAATTAGACGCGCAATGGGAAAAACGGTTCGAACTGAGAGAACCTCCTACCGAAGATGAGGTCACACAAGTGGATCTCGGCAGCGAAGCTTCTCCAAAACCGATCTTTATCAGTAAAAGCCTAACTGACGAAGAACGAGAATCGCTGTTAGTACTCGTCAGAGAATACATTGATGTGTTCGCCTGGAGCTATGAAGACATGCCGGGGTTAAATCCTGACATCGCTCTCCACAAACTCAATATACGGCCAGATGCAAAGCCAGTCAAGCAGCAACAACGACGCTTCCGCCCAGGTGTCATGGACGCGATCGAAACTGAAGTCAATAAGTTAATAGCCAGCGGTTTCATTCGTGAAGAGCAACATCCTGACTGGGTCGCCAACATAGTGCCGGTCCTTAAGAAAAATAGGAAAATTCGAATCTGCATCGACTTCCGTAATCTGAATGAGGCATGTCCGAAGGACGAGTTTCCCCTCCCCATCACAGACATCATGATCGACAATACATGCGGCTTTGAACGTATGTCATTCATGGATGGATTCTCGGGGTACAATCAAATCAAGATGTCTCCCGACGACGAAAAGCACACATCATTCCGAACGCCGATTGGTACATACTACTACACAGTCATGCCATTCGGTCTAAAGAATGCTGGCGCTACATATCAGCGGGCCATGAGTATCATTTTCCGAGAACATTTACGCAAAATAGTAGAATGCTATGTCGACGACATCGCCGTCAAGAATCGCCATAAGGAAGATCATCTGCAAGACCTGAGAACGGTATTCGACCTGATGAGAGCCCACAACCTGAAGATGAACCCTACGAAATCATTCTTGGGCGTATCCAGCGGGAAATTCTTAGGCTTCATCATCACGGCACGGGGCATCCATGTAGACCCTGAGAACACGAAGGCAATCATGGAGATGGGTCCCCCGAAAAATCTCTGCGAACTCAGAGGCCTCCAAGGCTAGCTTACATCAGGAGGTTCATTTCCAACCTCTCCGGGCGATGCCGACCGTTCACACACCTCATGAAGAAGGGAGTCTCATTCGTATGGGACGAGGAATGCCAGCGTGCTTTCGACGACATCAAAGAATATTTGTCGAATCCCCCAGTCCTGGTGGCCCCGGTCCCCGGAAAACCATTCCTGCTCTACGTACGAGCGATAGAACACTCCCTTGGTGCCCTGCTAGCACAAAATAACGATGCAGGCCACGAGCAGGCCATATATTATCTCAGCCGAATGATGATCGGGCCGAAACATCGATACACCGCCGTAGAGAAGGAGTGTCTCGCCCTGGTATTCGCTATTCAAAAGATGCGGCACTATGTCACAGGACAAACCATATATGTGATCTCGCGAGTCAACCCCCTCAGAGTCCTAATGACTAAACCAGGGGCCCTCAGCTCTCGCCTCGCCACATGGGCAATATTGCTGTCCCCCTATCATATGATTTTCGTCCCGCAAAAGGCTGTTAAGGGTCAAGCCCTAGCAGACTTTTTGGCAGCCCACCCAGGATCGGAGTCATCCAGAATCTATGAAGAGATCCCAGACGAGGTCGCCGATTCTAATACAGCCATCCACGATAACATATGGCGAATATTCTTCGATGGCGCCTCAAGGACCGGACCCAAGGGAAACATCGTCGTCGGGGTCGGAGTGGTATTAATTTCTCCTACTGGGTTGGTGATCAATCGCGCCTACTCCCTCACGGAACCCTGCTCCAACAATGTGGCCGAATATAACGCTCTGGTCATTGGCCTCCAACTTACAAAAGAGCTGGGGGTAGAATACCTTGAAGCATACGGCGACTCCCAACTAATCGTCAATCAGATCAGGGGCTCGTATGAGGTTCGCCATGAAGACATGATCCCCTACCATCAAATTGCGATCAACATTATCTCATCATTCGAGGGATTCTTCATCGAACACGTCCCCAGACTCCAAAATATCGAAGCCAATGCCCTGGCAGGCCTTGCCGCTTCCTTAGCAGTGCCGAACCAAGCTCATCATTCGGTTGACGTAATAGGCCACGAACTGGTCTGTCCCAAGAACAACGTTCAAGCCATGGCAAGTTATTCCGCCCAGACGGTCGACGACACACCAGACTGGAGACAGCTGTTCATCGACTTCGTCGTATACGACATCCTCCCAGAGAATCCAAAGGAAGCTACCTCTATCAGACGGCGCTCTCTCAGATTCTTCTACGATACAGAGACGAAAATGTTGTATCGCCGCTCCTACGACGGATTATTGCTCTGGTGCTTGTCGAACGCGGAAGCTACAGAAGCTGTACGAGAAGCTCACGACGGTGTCTGTGGGGCCCATCAACCCGGCCCTAAGCTACAGGACCGCCTTCGCCGGATGGGCTACTACTGGCCCACAATGGTGGCAGATACGATAGATTATGCCAGAAAATGCAAGGCCTGCAAAGTCTACGCGGATTTCATTCATCAACCATCCGCGTTTCTGCATCCAACGGTGGCATCCTAGCCATTTGAAGCATGGGGAATGGATATTATTGGTCCAATCACCCCACCTTCCTTCCGAGGACACCGCTTCATACTTGCGATCACTGATTATTTCTCCAAATGGGCGGAGGCTGTCCCACTCGCAGAAGTTAAAACTTCAAACGTGATCAGCTTCCTTAAGCATCACGTTATCTACCGCTTCAGACTACCACGAAGAATCATCCATGATAATGGTCCACAGTTTATAAGCCATGCATTCTACCGATTCTGCGATATGCACCGCATTCAGAATGTCGCTTCGACACCATACAACCCGACAGCAAACGGGTTGGCAGAGACATTCAACAAAACAATCATCAAACTCCTCAAGAAGTTCGTCTCCTCCAACAAACGCGACTGGAACGAGAAGCTCGACGAGTGCTTATGGGCTTATCGCACCACGGTTCGAACAGCCACCGGGAATACACCATTCTCTCTGGTGTACGGAAGCGAGGCAGTCCTCCCTTTGGAGACTCAGATCCCCTCACTCCGCGTTGCCCTCACTTATCAATTGACAACGGATGATAACTACCGACGACGACTATAAGAGTTGGAGGCTTTAGATGAAAAGCGCCTCCTAGCTCAGCAAAGGATCGAGCTATACCAAGCACGCATCTCAGGAGCCTTCAACAAAAAAGTTAAAATCAGAACATTCCAAGTGGGTGATCTTGTTCTGGCAGTCCGGAGACCGATGGTCATGACTCACAAGACCACCGATAAGTTCCAGCCAAAATGGGAAGGTCCATTTGTCATCGAGACCGTGTTCTCCAACGGCGCCTACCGCCTCGCTAAGCCGAACGGAGATTTGCTCATGTTGCCCGTCAACGACAAGTTTCTGAAGAAATACTATGTTTAAACATCATTCTCCAGATTATCGAGTCATGTACTCCTTTAGTACCACTGAACTCTCATCCATCATTCTCCAGATTATCGAGTCACGTACCCCTTTAGTACCACTGAACTCTCATCTGTCATTCTCCAGATTATCGAGTCATGTACCCCTTTAGTACCACTGAACTCTCATCCACCCTATTTCAGATTATCGAGCCATGCACCCGCTGGTGCCGCTGAACTCTCACTCCCTCAATAGTCCAAATTACCAAGTTATGTACCAGCTGGTGCCTCTGAACTTACATTTCGGTCACTCTTTCAGATAGTAAGTCAAGTATGATTATACCCCTGAACCTTCTTCCTGGCAGAGATCCTCCTTCAGGATTCACTACCCGCACTCCCAGTGCACAAAAAGGATAGTCGATCCACCAATTTCCGAAACGACCATGTCCTCATTACCTCTGAGTCATCTTCACTTCCACCAAAAACAAACCGCCCCCTCGCATAGAACTTCCACGTTCTCCTACCTCTGAGTCGTTCTATGTACCCAATCTTCATTGAGCCCACTCCTGCCATGTCCTCACTACCTCTGAGTGGGAAGGCTCCGTCGAAGAAATCGTCATATTTGCCATGTCCATATTACCTCTGAGCAAGTATGTCGATCCTCTTTTAACCTATTATCTGTACCCACAACCGGAGTACGACAAGGATAATAGGTCCACAAATGTCCTCTGTTGACCACAAATGTCCTCTGTTGACCACAAATGTCCTCTGTTGACCACAAATAGCTTCCGTAAAGTCTCTCCTGCCATGTTCTCATTACCGTTGAACAGAAAGATTTCACGATAAAACCTTCATGTTTGCCATGTCATCATAACCTCTGAGCAAATGTGATCGGTTCCCTTTCACCCCATTATCCGCATCCTGAACTAGGGTACGCCAAGGGTAATAGGTCCACAAATATTCATTCGCTAAGCTTCTTAGCATAAATCCACCATCTTACCATACCCCGGGAGCCAAGCTGCTCTACGGCACTCCTTCCCCCAGTACCGAGAACATCCATGACCACTTTGTCGTGGCTGTCCCGGACATCCTATCTAAACTGTTATCCGTATCTAAAACCAAGGTACGCCTAGGATAACAGGTCCACAAATAAATCCCCCAGCAAGTCCAAATTCTATAAACACCGCAAGTGCAAGAAAGAAAAGATGAGTTGAAACATGCTCATTTATTCAAAAATCAAAGGGCTACATCATCTGGGATCACACCCCTTGACAAAAAGAAAAGAAAAATAGTAAAAGAAAAACAGAAAACTATTCACTGCTCCATGGCATTCTTTCGCCCGATACCAAGAACCTCCATATCCGCCTTACCGCGGAGTTGTCCTAGGTATCCCTATCAAACTTATTATCCGTACCTAAAACCAAGGTATGCCAAGGATAATAGGCCCACAAATGTCCTCTGCTGACCACAAATGCCGTACTAGGTCCCTTAGTACATCCACATCTTTTCTTATCATCACATGCTTTCGGAGCCCAGCTGTTCCATAGCATTTTTTCACCCAATGCATAGAACTTCCACGTTGATAGCACCTCTGAGTTGTTCTATGTATCCTCATTTGAGTTCACTCCTACTATGTCCATATCACCTCTGAGTAGGAAAGCTCTACCATCAACCTTATATTTACCACGTCATACCACCTCTGAGTAAATATGATGGTTCCCTCTCTCAACTTATTATCCGTACCTAAAACCAAGGTACGCCAAGGATGATAAGTCCACATAAAATCACCCAGCGGAAGTACCCAAATCTATCACGTCCATGCTACCTCTGATTGGATTGCTACACCTAAACAAATCTACTTTCCATGCTTCTTATTCAAAGTGTTCCAAATTTGCAATTTGGAAACTTTGAAGGGGGTCCTGTAGAAGCATAGAAAATATTGCTTTTAGTCCCACATCGGAAAGGAGAAGAAGAAAGGGTTCACTCCATTCTATAAATAGAGCCCCCTTACCTCCTTTGAAAAGGGCACCAACTTCTCTTCCCTTCTTCCAAACTTGGACTCTTTCTATTACGCACCTTCGGGTGCTAAGTAGAAGAAGTCTAGGGCAGCGCGGGCTCATCAGGCTCAGTCAACTGTCCCAACCTCTGACCATCAAGAGTGTCCCGCTAAGCGGGCCTCTGATGGAAAGTTGTATAGAGCCGCCTGTGTCCAGCCCCCGGCGGCAAACGGACAGAGTGGTTCTCAAGAGTCTCCCAACAAAGATCGAGGGCAAGTGTTTCTATTAGCCCCCACATCAGGAAGCAAACATGATACCTACGCACTCGTGTGTTCGGGATATCCGGACCCACAAAACGAGTGCACGGGCAGATCGAGACATTCCTCATGTGAGTCATGAGATGTCCCTCATGCGGATTGGTCATGAGATATTCCTCATGCGGCTCGGTCATGAGACGTCCTTCATGCGGCTCGGTCATGAGACATTCCTCATGCGGCTCGGTCACGAGACGTCCTTCATGCGGCTCGGTCATGAAACATTCTTCATGCGGCATAGAACCCAGGAAGCTTCATGCGGCTCAAAATTCCTGGGAGCTTCATGCGGCCCAGATACAACATGCGGCTCAAAAGCTCGAAGAGTCTCATGCGGTTCGGATAGTTCCATGCAGCCCAGAAAGAAGCCACGTGGCCTTCAACAGTTCCTCTCTACATTCGGCCGTATTTAATGCCCCGACGGCTGCTTTGACAAATGACAGCTCTGACATAAAGACGCAATGATGACTCTGTCATAATGACAGACTCTTCGGGAAAAGAAGAAAATCTCTGACCCGAGCCGTCAGAAGTCCCAGATTGCCACGTGGCAAGTCTCATGCGGCTTCAATGGAGAACAGCTTCATGCGGTTCACTGAGAAGTCACCCTATATGACCAGCAGAAATCAGCAATATGCAGCCCACCGAGAGCCCAGTCCCTGCGGCTCAACACAATGCTGTCTGATGCGGCTCGCAGAGACTATGCATATGCGGCTCATTGAGAGTTCATCCCCTGCGGCTCAATAAAGCATTGTCCTATACGGCTCACGAAGATTATCTCCCTGCGGTTCAAGTGTTGCCTATCCTATGCGGCTCTGGCAGGACCCACAATTAAAACACGTGGCATCGGATCAATCAAGGATTCAACCGAATCCCAACAAATATATTTGACATCCTCATCATAATTACTGAGATCAGGGCATATCATTTATCATCAAGCCAACGGGACACGTGGCGAGCAATCGGATATTGGCAGAATCCATCATGGAGATTTAAAGCAGTTAACATTAATTGCTCACAAGATTCGGTGCTATCCTCATTAATGGCCGAGATTCATTGTAATCAGGACCAAGGGTTCAGATAGATTGAAGGAGCACCGACATTCTAAAACAATGATCATTAGCAAACCCTAATGATCATACCTCACTTTTATAAATAGCCAGCATCATTTCTTTGCACAAGGGCGGCCAACAAAAAGAATAAAAAAATATACAGAGTCAGAGAGAGAATACACAGAGAGAGAGAGAAAGAAGCCAGGAGAGCAACAGAGGAGCAAAAAGAGCGCTTCTTTGTCAACGCCAACCATCTTTTCACAAGGAGCCAAGGTTGCATACCGATCGTCCAAGGAGTAAGGCAGGGCTGCCGTCGCCTTCCCGAGCCTCTATCGTCACCCCCCAGAATCTAAAATAAACAATTGTACTTAGATTGCTGTACCTAGGTTTTCGTCCCTAGGCTTTCTTTGTACAAGCAAGTTTGTATTGTGAGTCTAAGTTCAGTCCCCCGATAATTGTTCTGTACTTTTACAATCAATGGCAAACAGACTATTTCTATGAGTATCGGTATCAGACTATTTCTATGAGTATCGGTATCGATATCGGACTATTTCTATGAGTATTAGTATCGGTATTGGACTATTTCTATGAGTATCGGTATCGATATCAGACTATTTCTATGGGTATCGGTATCAGTATCGAACTAGTTCAGAGTAGTGGTATCGGTATCGTACTATTTCTATGAGTATTGGTATCAGATCGGTATCGGACTATTTCTATGAGTATCAGTATCGGATCGATATCGGACTATTTCTATGAGTATCGGTATCGTGTCGGTATCGAACTATTTCTATGAGTAACGGTATCGGATCGGTATCGGACTATTTCTATGAGTATCGGTATCAGACTATTTCTATGAGTATCGGTACCGGTATCGGACTATTTCTATGAGTATCGGTATTGGTTTTAGACTATTTCTATGAGTATCGGTATCAGTATCGAACTAATTCTGTTTAGTTTATCTTACGATATAGATTTTCACATCCAATCTGCGATGGATCGTTACTTCGTTGATCGTACATGGATGTACAAACGACAACACGAAAGCAGAATAGGTGTGATTGACGATTTTCAGGCAGGCGTGGAAGTGTTTCTTAAGTATGCCATGAAAAAAGCTCAGTACATGGACGGTAACAAAATCAAGCGTCCATGTGGTAATTGTCACAATAGATGTTACGAGGAAGTGGTGACTGTGAGAGATTATTTGACTCATAAGGGTTTCGTACGTGATTACGGCCTGTGGTCCTCGCAAGGTGAGCTATATGCGAAAAGACAGGTTGCGAATGCTGCTACTTATGCTTTTGATGATAATGCTGTAACGGATTTTGTCAACGAAGACGACGGATGCTCTGTTGATTATGGAGACCTGCAGAACCTTGCACGAGATATGGTGTACGATACGGCAGGGCCTAATTTTGATTTGGAGGATCCTAATCCCGAGGCGAAGGAGTTCTATGATATGTTTCAGGATGGAGATACTTCTCTATATCCTGGTTGTGATCCTCATTCTGTACTGTCAGTGACGATGCGATTGTTGAACATAAAGTCTGATTTTAACTTGCCACAAGCTTGTTATGATCGGATTACACAATTAATCAAGGAGGTATTACTGAAGGAATCAAAAGAGCTCCAAAAAACTTTTACAAGTCAAAGATGATGGTCCGACAACAGGCACCGGGGTACGAAAAGATAGATTATTGTCGCAACGGATGCATGTTGTACTACAAGGAGAACGAGGATAAAGAAAGTTGCAGCTTCTGTAATACGGATCGTTACAAGCCAGTACAGGAAAAAGAAAAGTCAACTAGAAAACGATATCCTTACAAGTATATACATTACTTGTCGATCACGAAGCACTTGCATAGGATGTATATGTCTCTGAATACAACAGAACACATGACGTGGCACAATAAAGAACGTATAAAGGACGATGGAGAATTGTCACATCCTTCGGATGGAGAGGCATGGAAATATTTTGATTTGTGTCATCCAGAATTTGCTGCAGAGCCTAAAAATGTACGTCTGGCGCTCTGTTCTGATGGCTTCGCCCCTTTCGGGCAGTCGGGATCTCAATACTCCTGTTGGCCGGTCATTCTCACCCCTTAAAATCTGCCACCATAGATGTGTATGAAGACTCCTTATATATTCTTGACAACTATCATACCGGGTCCCAAAAATTTGACGAAGAAATTCGATATATATTTACAGCCGTTGGTGGATGAGCTGAAATAGCTGTGGAAGATTGGCGTCGCGACCTATAATATTTCCAGAAAACAGAACTGTCAGATGAGAGCTTCACTGATGTGGACAATCAATGATTTTCCAGCATACGGTATGCTGCTGGAAGGGATTACTCACGATACCATGTCTTGTCCGATATGCATGTAAAATAGTAAGGCGTTCCGCTTAAGCATGGAGGAAAACTTCTTTCTTTGACTATCACCGTCAATTTCTTCCCGTGAGTCATCCTTGAAGAAAGAACAAGGACGCGTTTAGAATTGGAAAATAAGAATTTTCTCATCTGCCTGCCAGATTGTCGGAATACGATATTTGGGAAGATGTAAAGGATTTGCCCACCGTAATTGAAGATCCATCGAACAATCGTGTCGAGGGGTTTGGACAAAGCCATAACTGGACCAAACGGAGTATCTTCTGGGACTTGCCTTATTGGAAAGATAATCTTATAAGGCATAATCTTGATGTCATACATATCGAAAAGAATGTGTTCGATAATGTCTTCAATACCGTCATAGATATTAAAGGAAAGACGAAGGACAATCCAAAAGCATGACAAGACATTGCCGAGATATGCAAGTGTCCTTATCTAAACTTGATACATAGGGGAGCTGGTGGACAATTAACTAAGCCGATAGCACAATACACATTGAGCAAGGAAGATAGATTAATACTCTGCAAGTGGATATCTACTTTAAGATTTTCCAACGACTATGTGTCTAATTTGTCTAGATGCGTTGATCTCAATGAAAAAAAGCTAATGGGAATGAAGAGTCACGATTGCCACGTGTTGAAAGATTACTGTCCATTGCTTTGAGAGAGTTGTTGCCTTATTCTGTATGGGTTCTGTTGGCCGAGCTATCTACATTCTTCAGGAATATTTGTTCAACTAAGTTGACGATGCAACATATGGTTGAACTTGAGGAGAAGATTGTCTTAACAATTTACAAGTTAGAGAAAATATTTTCACCGGGCTTCTTCGACAGTATGGAGCATCTACCGATTCATCTAGCATACGAAGCCCGTATCGGTGCATCTGTTCATTATCGATGGATGTACCCATTTGAAAGGTAAATAAAAATCGATATAATTTAAGTTAAATTTAAGTAGATTTTATAATTTATTGTTAGATAATTTGTCTCTCTAGGTACCTACACCATCTAAAGAAGAAATTTGGCAACAAGGCTCATATAGAGGCTTCGATATGCGAAGCATATCTTATCGAGGAGGTATCAAACTTCTGCTCCATTTATTTTGATACTCATGTCCAGATAAATCAAAATAGACCTCAAAGGAATGACGAGGATGTTGAGAATGGAGGTATATTCAATTTAAGGGGAAAGCCTATTGGGGCTAGTAAGAAACGGTGGTTGACTGATGATGAGTATGATGCCGCTCACCGATATGTCTTGTTAAATTGTGACATACAAGAAGTAAAAGATTTGGAGAAGTAAGTGACTACACTTACACTCGTTATAATCTCTAATTTGATGAAGTAAGTGACTACACTTATTTTTATTCTCTCTAACAGTGTATTTAGAGATGAAGTCAAAATGAGGACACCCGATATTACCGATGAGGGACTTCAAAGAGATGTTTATTGTACCTTTCCGTCCTAGTTTCGTAAATACATAAGTAACTGAGATAATATGTTATACGGCTACCATTAAAATGTATGCATCTTAAACATTTAAATTATCAATATTTGTTTACCGGTTTTATTGCCTGAAACAACACTCACAAATGAGAGTATTCGTTATTTGGCATTGGGACCGAAGAAGCATGCAAAGACTTGGCCAGGCTATGTCATTAATGGCGTCAAGTTTATGACAATTCAGAATGCTATAAATGTCAAATTTCTCAATGACGGCTTCAGTACCAAGGATTCTGTGTTTGTATAAGAGGCACTATCTATGATGACGAGCTGGACTTTGACTATTATGGAGTGCTTCGGGATATTATAGATTTACAATATACTGCCCCATATGATATGCATATTTTGATGTTCAAATGTGAGTGGTTCGGTACGACACCAAATATCGGTTGGAGAATCGATAAACAATTTGGATTCGTTGATATAAATCATCGCAGGAGGTATAGAGGGTCCGACACGTTTGCGTTAGCAAGTCAGGCTGTTCAAGTCTACTATACAAGCTACCCAAGGCGTCGTATAGATCGATTTGACTGGTTGGCAGTATGCAAGATTAAATCTAGAAATACATTCAACGTTGGAGATCCAGCTTACCAAGATGACCAGATCGAAAAGCCCCAATACTTGGGACAACAGTCAGATACCATGGATGTTGAAGATATTGTTGAGAAAAATAAAGGGGAGGAAGAGGTTGATACACAAGACTTAGTTGTCAACAAAGGGAGAAAGAGGCATCTTGTCCCAAGTATTGAGGCTGAAGAAGAAGAACTTGATGAGGATGAGGATACAGATGAAGTCAACGATGAGGATAAGGACGAGGATGAGGATGAGGTTGAAGACGAGGCCGAGGATGAAGACGATGACGATGATTAGATTAAATATCGGTATATATTAAAAACACTTCCAATTACGTGAATTTAGTTTGACCTCATAAAAGCACTTACAACTAACTTAGTGAATTCAGTTTAAACTTTTGCATTTTTTTTGAGTTCATGCTTTTGTCGTTCGATCATCTACTTATTGTATATTTTCTTTTTGCAGATGGCACTCCTAATCCTTTTCGTCGCGGCGGCACTCGTCGCCCTGTTGGTGGTATATATATTTTAGTTTAGTTTTATATTCATTTATACTTCTATATTGTTAATTATATTTATGTGTTCTATTTACAGGTCATGGTGGCTGGCACTCGTGGTGGTGGTGGTGCTGTTCGTGGTGCTGGTGGTGATGGTGGTGGTGCTGGTGCTAGTAGTGCTGGTCGTGGGCGTGGGCGTGGTCGTGGTGGTGGTGCTGGTGGTAGTGGTCGTGGTCGCCTTCAGCATTCTCGGGATATAACCCCATCTAGCGTTCCCGACCCGGAGAGTACCCCAGGCACAAACTCATCCCGCCGTCGATCTACCACGGGGCTACCGTCACCTTCGTCGAGGCCTGCATTTCCATCCGTTGACGGATCCGTTCCGCCAGCGGATCCACCAGTTACTGCATAGTGGGCCCCCGAGTACCCCCGGACTCAGTTATATTCGGTTACTGGTGAGCACATGCACAGAGCCGCGGATCCTCCAACGCCACCAGAGAGGCCGATGGCCGAGTTCCGACGAGAGCTATAGCCCGCGGGTGAACGTATGTAAATTTAAGTTAATTTATTAAATTTGTTTCATTTATTCAAGTTAATAATCAAGTCGTTGCTTCTTTGTAGGTTTTTTCTGTGGGATGCTGCTAGGCTTCTAGGGCAGATTATCCGGGCTAACTACCATGGCCCCTACCTCAATTTTTCTGAGGTGCCCCTAGACTTGCAGTACATCTGGCTCGACGAGATGAGGGTATATATATATATTAAAAAAATATATATATATATATATCTTGTGGTTAATTATTAATTACACTTTAATTAACCATTTTTTTAATTACGTGATAATTGGATTTATATGTCAGAGGACGTTCTGGTGGCCCTCCAACGCGAGGAGGCGATCCGCAGGACCTACAGAAGCACCGCTGGGAAGAAGATACGGGACGCGGTGTATGACCTTTGAATGGCGCATTCGAAGAAGGAGTGGATCCAGCAGGAGTATTATAAGCAGATCTTGGAGAAGTTGGATACTCCTGCGTACAAGCAGAAATCGGAGAATGCGAAGGCGAATCGACGGGCCGCGGGTTTGCATACGGGGGGATCAAGGCCCCACGCAGCGACACCTGCAGATCTGGTGAGATACTGTAAATTCATTCCACTAACTAATTCGGTACTATTAATATACAAAGTTAATTAAATTCTATGAATATTTCATATGCAGCCCCAACAGGCGGTAAAGGAGGAAAAAGAGGCAGAATCGCTCACCATGCACGATATATTCTAGTATACGCACAAGAGGCGGAAGGATGAAAGCTTAGTCGATAAGAGGGCCAAGGAGACTGATGTAAGTACTTATGTTTATGA
>JANAVB010021599.1:2527101-2598917 GCA_029216955.1 Iris pallida
GTTCATGTTCCTTATCATGTGCGTCGTGTACTCCTTGTACTCGTATTCTTCATATACACTCATGTGCTCTCATGTACTCTCATGTTCACATGTGCTTCATGTGTAACTAACAATCATGTACGTAACGTAACTTGATCAGATCTTTGTATATTGATTAGGGTAGGGGGAGTAGAAGTGGTTATGTGATTAAATTCCAGTAGTGTAATCATGTACATGTCCGTTATACCCTCACGTATAACGGAGTTACCTTAACTTAGTCATGTGCAACCTAAACTGATTACATAACCATCTTATGCTCTAAATCACCTATATTCACTTACAGTTCTTATTTTCTATACAAACCTTCATGTACTCAGATTTGTCTATTTTCACTGTTTATATACATCTCTCTCTATGGAGTTTCATATATTTCATATTCTTTATGTACATCTCTCTACAGTGTTTAATGTTTTTTTATGCTACTGCTCGTTCTATATTTTCTGTTATGTTTTGGATCTGTTTCAGAGATATGTGCTCGATCCCGTCCAGACAGGATAACGTTAAAATTTTTACAGTTGATACATGTCCTATCTACTATGGATCCGAAGATGGTTTAGCTACCTTGGGTCCCGACTCTCAAGAGTGATTGTGAGACTAGTTTAGTAGACTTGTTTAGTTTATGTTTAGAACTTGAAGTATAATAAGTGGAGATTTTGACTGTATTGAGATTTTTTTAGATATTATTATTTTAGTAGTTATTTAAGTTGTTGTTTTGAGTTTATATAGTTATTTAGATTTCTGTGTTATCTTATAGTGCTTTAGATTGTGATTGAGTATTATCATATTTTAACTTGTCCTCCATTCGGAGTTAAGATCTATGACATGTATATTATATATTTTGCGTGAGTTGTTAGTTAGCGACCTAGAACCGTGTTCTACCGCCGATTATGCGGCATAGACTGGGCGCTGTTACGCACTCGTGCCCCTATACCAGGTGCGGGTCGTAACAATTTGTAATTGCAACAAGAAATAACGGTTGTAATATGATAAGAGATATGACTATGTAAAGTGATTTTGAAAAGCTAGTAGACATATGATCGGATAAAATAGGAGAACTTGTAACATGTAAATAAAGACAACATGGGGGTACGGCATTGACTACATGTGCACGATGTGTAGTCAAGCTTGGATACATGTACTACACTACGGGCTTTGATCACATGTTAACTAGACATTTCCCCAACCCATGCAAGTGTAAGACATGTGTATGATGAATACAACTTGAAGCATATAAGGATAGTACCACTTGAAACATGTAAGGAAAGTATAACTTAAGAAACACTAAATAAAACTTGAGATACTTGTAAAGAACAACTTGTAGGAAAAGTAAGAAACATGTAACAAAAATCTAAAATACGAAATAGAAATCATGAACAGAAACGTAAAGTTGTAGTGTACTCGCCTTGTTTTACCGAAAAGGATTGTTGTTAAATGTTGATGTCCAAAGTACTCAAGCTGTAACAAGGTATAATGTTCTTTTAGTTTAAGGGTTAAGTGTTATCTATGTGTTGTGCTACTTACGGGGTCACGTTGTGCTTGATATGACATACTAGTCCTAATATTAGGCCTGTCAATGGTAGCTTATTGGTCGGATATTGGCATTACCATGTCCAAACCATTAACTATTGGATATATCCGATAACTATCCGATATCTGATTGGATAGAAGTTTTGGCTAACGTATCCGTTATCGATAATTTTAACGGATATCGGATAATATCCGAACCAATAAGATTACTAAAAATATATTAAAAAAGGGAAAAAAAAAATCATAACCAACATATTTTGTTAAGAAATAACAGATTTCTACATTGAAACGATAAATTTTGTCAAGAAACAACATATTTCCACATTTAAATGATATATTTTGTCAAGAAACAACAGATTTTCGGCTGAATTTTGAATTTCTGATGGCCCATAATTTAAATATTATTGGTTCGGATATGACACTTACCGTATTCGCATCCGATATCCGATAAATATCCGACATGATATCCGAATCCGTATCCGTATCCGAAATTTTGGATATTTTTGGATCGAATACGGATCGGATACAGATTTTCGGTCTACCATTGACAGACCTACCTAATATTGAACATTAAGACTAACAAAATATTTAATACACATAAAAATTAGGTTTTACTAAGTTAAAATCACAAGTCATAGATTACTTATATTTTACAAGAATTTAATAATAACTAAAAATATTTTATTTTAATAAAGTATTTATGAAAAGGGGGTCTGACAATGTTCATTTAAATAGTGAGAGGTCTCAAACTAACATGCTACTATTTTTCCTGGGTCAAAAATTAGGCAAAATATTGAAAATATTAAGTTTGTAAAAATTTTGGACAGAAATTACTTTTTATAGAATTATTTGAATCAGAAACTATTTTAAAAACAAATATTTATAATTAATTGTTAACAAAAACTAATTTTATTATATCAAAACTGACCTAAAATTAACATATAAATATAAGAAAATGATCTACAGAAAATTTAGTATTTGATTCTGAATTTTATTTTATTTTAAAACATGGTTTAATATTTACTAAAAATCAATGTACATAAAATATATTAAATAGTACTTTCAGTTTTTAATCAATAGAAAATTTTAGGTAAAAATATATAATGCAAGAAAAAATTATAAATAAATACTACCTACGAAAACAAAAATTATCATTATTTTTCCAACATTTATTAACAGTACTAAACATGCATAAAAATTAGAATACACAGTTTTCATAATTTTGTAATTACTATTTTTAATTACTAAATAAAATATTTAATGAATAAATAATTCTGTAAAAATCATAAATGAATACTACAATTAACATTACTATTTATCACCATTTTACGTAAATTTTAGACCGTATAAAAGTATAGATAAAAAATACAAAATACAGAACATATGAAACCACAAAACCAGAGCTCTTACTTAGGATTCCTAAGCAGGGTCTTATCATAGCTACTTTGACCTAGGGGTGAGTATTCGGTTTATTCGGTTCCAACCGAACCGAATAACCAACAACCGAATTGGACCGAAACCGAATAAGCAAAACCGAAACCGAACCGAATTGGTCAATAACCGAACCGAACCGAATTAATTCGGCTTAGTTTTCGGTTTATTCGGTTTTTGGGTTTATTTGTGTTTTTTTTGTTAATATATATAATAAATAAATATACCTAGATATATCTATTATATACCTATAGTATATACCTATATATATTTAGTATATACCTATAATTAATACCTATGTATATATATATATATATATTTTTCTTTTATATATATATATATATATTTAAAATATATATATATATATATATATATATATATATATATATATATATTTTATATATATATATATATATATATATATATATATAAACTAAATTTTCTTATTCGGTTTTCGGTTTTGGACCGAAACCGAAACCCAAAACCGAAATCGAAACCGAATAAGAAAATTTAGTATTTTCAAAACCGAAACCGAACCGATTTTTTTAAAACCGAACCGAATCTCTTATTCGGTTCGGTTCGGTTTTCGGTTCAAAATCGAATAATGCTCACCCCTACTTTGACCAATAGGTCAGATTTGGTTCTGTGTTAGAAACAGAACCCAAGAGTTATATTTCATCCTAGACATTATATCTATATATATATATATAAAAAAGCATGCAAAGGGAGGGGCTCGAACCCTAGTCTGCAAGGACAAAGACTAAGAGATGGGCCGCTGGCCACTTGGCCAAGCTCTATTTGATGTTTCTAAAGGGTTTCTCTTATAAATAAAGTATAACACGGGCTAAAAATCTCACCGGAAAAGAAGGTGTTGCCGCGTCGATTCGTCGTGCGGCTGCTCAGACACGAGTTGGTGATGGGCAGGGGTCTGCTATTGTTGAGATGAGAATAATTTGGAATGAGATGGGATCTATATATAGAGTGGGAAGAGAAACGTTATGGAATGGGAAGAGAAATGGCCTCTCTCAATATTGGTTTACTCTCTCATTCACACCCATTGAATTTCTATTCAATGTCCAGCCATTCATTTTTGGCTTTACATTCACACTAAGACAATTTGCATATAAGTCCCCCCTCAAATCCTTATTTACACTCCAAACTCTTAATGCAACTCTTTGTAATATTTTAATTACTTCTTAATTCCTATTTATTACTAACTATTATTTACCAATAACTAATTATCATTCACCAACAATTTTTTGTACTTAATCACAACATTTCCATTTATTAACTTATTAACAATTAAACTATTTTTATATTAAATTCTATTTAATTTAAACCTTATATAATAATAAGTCATAGTTAAATTTATTAAGAATTATATTTAAGCACAATCAATTGTAAAATCTCCAATTATAAATAAAATAAAATAAGTAGTTACAAAACTTCCCTCTTTGAAAAATTTTATCCTCAAAATTTCCAAGGGTAGGGTAACTACAATCATACCTGAAAAAGGTAGGGATATTCCTTCCTCATCTTATCATCTCACTCCCAAGTTGACTCTCCCGGAGAGTGGTGCCTCCATGCAACCCGGACCAAGGGTATAACAGCGTTTCCCAACCTCTTCTTCCTTCGATCCAGTATTTCTATGGACTGCTCCGAGTAGGTGAGGATAGGTCCAACCTTCAGCTCTGAGTAATCCAAAATATGATTGGGGTCTGGAATGTACCTCCTCAGCTGAGAAACATAGAAGACGTTCTAGACACCCTCCAAGTTTGGTGCTAATGCAACTCTGTAAGCCACTTCTCCAACTCTGCTAACTATGGTGAAGGATCAAATATATCTGGGGCTCAATTTTCCCCCTCGACCAAATATGATCGTCCCTCGAGTAGGAGATATCTTCACAAACACCATATCCCCATTAGTGAATTCCAAGGGTCTTCGACTGTTATCGGTCCAATGCTTATGCCTGTCTTGGGCAACCCTGAGTCTGTCTCTGATCATCTTGACCTTGTCTACAGCCTCTGTGATCATCTCTGGTCAAAGCATGACTCTCTCTCCAATATCGTCTAAAGATAGCGGTGTCCTACATCGACGTCCATAAAGCGCCTCGAATGGTGTCATTCTAATACTAGCTTGGTAGCTGTTGTTGTATGAGAACTCTACCAAGTGCAGATGATCCTCCCATGATCCGTCGAAGTCAAAAACGCAAGTCCGTATCATGTCCTCCAAAGTCTGTATCGTCCTCTCAGACTGTCCATCTGTCTGAGGATGATATGCAGTGCTGAACTTCAACCGAGTACCAAGTCCTTCCTACAAACTCTTTCAAAAGTATGAGACAAATCGACCATCTCTGTCAGAAACTATGCTGACCGGGACTCCATGACTTTGTACTATCTATCTCATATATAGCTCCGCCAACTTCTCAGTGGAAATACCTACTTTGAAGGGGATAAAATGAGCTGACTTGGTTAGTCTATCGACTATGACCCAGATGGCATCCTTTCCTCCTTAAGAATAAAGAAGTTTCGTGACAAAGTACATCGTGATGTGTTCTCATTTCCACTACGAAATGGGTAATGGTTGTAGCAGTCCAGCTGGCCTCTGTCTCTCCGCCTTCACTACTGGCAGACAAGGCATCGAAAAACAAATCTGGCAACATCGCTCTTCATACCGTACCACCAGACGTGTTTCCGCATGTCCTTGTCCATCTTGTTGGCACCAGGATATATAGAATACTGTTACTGGTGAGCTTCTTACATTATCTTGTCTTAAATTGCCTTCTGGTACGCACAGTCTAGTGCCATGCCTCAACGATCCATCGTCAGTTATACTAAAATCATCTAGAAGTCCTGCATCTGCTTGTGCTCTGAGTTGACGAAGCCTAATATCAAGGAACTGAGTCTCCTTGATATTCTCCATTAGGCTGCACTGGATCTGCAAACTCATTATCTGTATCTTCGCTCTAGGTAGAATGATCTCTACACCAAGCTTCTCCAAATCTTTAAGGAGATATCTGTCCATAGTCAGATACATAGCCACCGGGCATCTGCTAAGTGCATCCGCTACAACATTGGCCTTTCCAGGATAATATTGTAGGTCAATATCAAAATCCTTTATCAACTCTAGCCATCTCCATTGCCGCATATTAAGCTCTTTCTGGGTAAACACATACTTCAAGCTCTTGTGGTTTGTGAAAATTTCCACACGCTCTCCGCATAAATAGTTTTTCCACAGCTTCAGAGCGAATATTACTACTGCTAGCTCCAAGTCATGGGTAGGATAGTTTCTCTCATGAGTTCGTAACTGCCTAGATGCATAACCAATTACTTTTCCATTCTGCTAGAGAACGCATCCCAACCCCTCCCCTGAGGCATCGTTGTAGATAGAAAATCCTCTGCTGCCCGAAGGCAATGCCAACACTGGTGTGGTCATTAGTTTTTTCTTTAGCTCCTCGAATGCTGTCTGACACTCCTCTGTCCAGATGTACTCCTTATTCTTCTTTGTTAGCTTGGTCATAGGCTCAGCCACTTTAGCGAAGTCCTTCACGAACTTTCTGTAGTAGCCAGCAAAGCCTATAAAACTCCTGATCTTCGTAACTGAATTTGGAGTGGTCCACGTCTCGACTGCTGTAATCTTTTTCTGGTCCACTGCAATACCTTCTCCAGTGACCACAACTCCACTTGGTCTAAGAAAAACTTGTACTTGGATAGCTTGCCGTACACCTTCTCCTTCCTTAGGATCTCCAATACTATCCGTACGTGCTCAACATGTTCTTCAGGAGTCTTCGAATAGATAAGTATGTCGTCAATAAAGACTATGACAAACTTATCTAGATACTCATGGAAAAGCTTGTTCATAAGGCTCATGAAGGTGACATGTGCATTTGTGAGTCCGAAGGGCATAACTAGGAACTCATACTGTCCGAACTTGGTTTTGAATGTAGTCTTCGGAATGTCTTCAGCCCTCACTTTTACCTGGTGATATCCCGATCTCAGATATATCTTCGAGAACACCTTTGCCCCACTCAACTGATTAAATAAATCGTCTATCCGAGACAAATGATAATTGTTCTTGATAGTAACATTGTTCAAGGCCCTATAGTCGATGCACATTCGAACTATGCCATCCTTCTTGGGCACAAAAAGAACTGGTGCTTCCCATGACGATGCTCCGGATCGGATGAATCCCTCGTTCAGCAACTCATCAATTTGGTACTTTATCTTCTTGGATTTCTTGGGGTTCACTCTATAGCAGCTTTGAGATTTCGGTCTTGATCCCGGAATTAGATCTATAAAGAACTCCACATCTCTGTCAGACAAATGACCTAGAAGATCTTCTGAGAAAACATCTATGAATTTTGAGATAACAGGATAGGGAGGTACTTGCTCTTCAACTATAGCAGCAAAGTTGGTCTCGTCCATAATCTCTGACATAGCTTTTCTTACTCTAAATACCTTCTTTTCTGGGGGACTGAACATTATACTGCCCTCGAAACAATCTATGACCGCATATGAGTCACTAAGCCAGTCCATTCCCAGTACGACATCGTACCCGAAAAGAGGTATTACGAAGAATTGTGCCCTAAACTCTCTTCCAGCTAAGATGATAGGGCAGCTATACATATTACTAATGGATACCGCTCCCCCTCTAGTCATAACTCTACCAATTTCTTTAGTAGGTCTAGTGATAAGGTTATGTTTATGAACAAACTCAAGCGATAAAAAACTATGTGCAACGCTAGAATCAAATAATACAGTAGCCGGATAAGAATATAGTAAAATAAGACATGGGATGAAGTCGGCTACTAGCTCCTGCTCTGGCTCTGGTACTATCTCCGGTACTTGCTCTTGTGCATCAGTAGCCATGGCATAGGCTCTCCCCTGAGCCGCTCTATGCTGTTGCCGATGTTGCCCAAACCTCTGCCGCTGGGTCGAGAGCTGTGCTCTAGCCTGAAATGAAGCATGTCCTGGTGGTGTGGAAGCTCATGTCCTGATGACTGTTGGGCACTTCCAAAGCTGATGTGTGGCAGATCCACAAGCGAGACAATGTCCGAGTCTCTTTCTGCAGACTGCATGCTCATGACCAAGCCTCTTACAGTAAGTGCATATAAGAGAAGCTGCTCTCTGTTGCTGGGGTGCTAGTGCCCTAAGGGGTGGTCGATATGCCTGTTGGTGAAATGCTGGTGGTTTCGAGTGATATGCAGGGCGCTTAACAGGGCCCTCATGGTGACTGGTACTAGCATATGGCCTCTTGTTGCAGGCCATTAGAGGAGCCTCTAAACTCCGTGCTAATTCCAGGCTCTGATAGTAGCTTGTAGCTCCATTAGCCATCAGTAAGACGCTAATCTCTGGAGCAAGTCCGTAGCGAAACCTACTCGCCATCTCCTCAGGATCTGCCACTAAACCGGGGGCAAAACAGCTCAAGCGACTGAACTCTGCAACGTACTCCTCAATTGAGGGGTTCCCTTGTTCTAGGTTCTGGAACTAACGTCGCAATGCCTCCTTGGCCATAGCAGAGAAGAACTTCCTCTAGAATAAAGTCTTAAACTGCTCCCAGGTGACTTCTCCCGTGGTGAAAGTTGGTTCATTCTTGAACTAGATAGCAACTAGGTCTGTCAGTACAAACCGTACTGCCTCGACTTTGAGATCGTCGGGCAGTCTAGCTCCGTTGAGCTTCCTCTCTACAGCATCTAACCAGTCATCGGCATAGATGATGCCTTCAGTTCCCTTAAACTCCTTCGGGTCCTGTCAACCCTTTGACCAAAATTTTCTTTTATATTAAATTATTACCATTCGTTATTGTCACATTTACTTGTTATATTCTTCTCTTTGCTTAAAATATCAATAGAGGATTAAACAGGTAATAAAAGAAATTACAGGGACCCGAGTGAAAAACTTGAGATTCAAATTCTCTACTCAGGGCCGACCCTTAAAATCTTAGTAACAGATCTTTCCTCTTATGGAGATTATTCTCAAATCTCCAATAGAGAAGCTCGAATTCGTTTAAAACACAAATTTCCCTATCCAAATTTTCCTGAGCATTATCTTGGCCAATCTGCTCCAAGCAGACTCCCAAGGGTCCGATCTTTTTAAACTCAAATTCAAGATCAAGTTGGATTTCTTCAAATCTTCAGAACAGATATCTATTATCCACGATTAGTATATATATACAGAGAGAGAACAACTGAATCTCCTCCCCTCAAACCATAAAAAGCTCGATCGTCCTTCTGTGCGAGAGGCAGGACATCTCCCCAGTCAACTGTTCTTCTGGAGTCAAAGAAGCAGCTGCAGGTAACCCCTCTTCATAACCGCGCCATCTGATTTCCTTAATCTCACTAGTTTGTTCTTAATTCAATAAGGATTATAGGTATTTGATTAAACTCATGTTAGGAATCAGTAGTATGCAACTCTTAGTCTGTACATTGGGTACCTATACCTTACTTGTGAATCGGTTGGAGTCACATAATCTATGTACCATAACTAGAGTAAAACTCTGAGTATACCAGCAAGGGGCATCACCATATACGTGTGAGAGGATGAATGCTTGACAAAAATATAGGATTTGGGTTATGGTTTTTTGAACTCGAGCAAGGGGTTAGTATCAGGAATAGCCAAGTATGGGACTGTGGTTCCTTGTTATACTGAAGACCATGTCTTGTTTGATCCATAAATACTCCTGAGATTTGTCAGAAATCAGTCGAAGCCATGTAAGTTCAATTTCAAAATATAGGTATCATAGATAATTTGAATACCGTATCTTATAGATACAGTTGGGTCGATTCGGCTTATAAAGTGTTTGGGATTACATATATGTGTTAGGCACATCAAGGGTGCAAGAATTGAGGGCCAATATGTATAGGAAAGATAAATTCATATTGGAAATAGTATGATCCAAATAAATTGGATTGTGGACAGGAACATAGACATGGGGAAGGGTATCAGAGAACTCTAGGATCAGTCTTTGTAGAGCTGTGATAACTTCACTTATATCAGGACACCACTGGCCCGTAGGCTTCCTACACCCAATAGATACTTTAAGAAGGCTGTCTCTTGTGTTAGATTGATATCATGAGTAATAACACTTGAACCCACCATCTTCCTGAATCAGAACCCTGATCTGGCACCTTAGACAACTCAAACATTACTGTGCTGTTGCTTATTCATGTCTTGAAAGGGCTATTAAATAGGAAAATGGGGTAATAGCACAACTAAACACTATATTTTTGCGGCTGCTAATGAGGATTCTCAGTTAACCCTCGTTTAGACTACAGGACCAGTAGTAGGTATCACCATATTTCCTGAGTACATCACATGAGAATGATATACATGGCTTTGGGATTAGGCTGCAGTCCTAGATAAAGGTATTATTTTACTTATATACCAAGAATTAGAGGTATAGTAGTAGATTAAAGGGACATGGTCATATGTAATCAGGGCACTCCTTAGATTTGATGACATTGATGATGTGTAAGCTTGTCTTACATGGGCGTTTCACTTGATTCAAAAGGTTCTCAAGGCAGAACAGTTCACAATCTTCAACTTGTAGTGCATTTTCTGGTCATAACTTTATATGATAACTGGATGAGTATTGAGGGGCTGAATACAAAAGAAGTTAGTAAGGGGGGGGGGGTAAATAAGGACTATGTGGGATTATTGGATACGAGTAGATAGGTCAAAAAAGGGAATCAGTAAACTTCAAGTTGTAAACAGTATAAAAATGAGGGGTAGTCAACCCAAGCTATTAAGGCCATTAAGAATATAAGGATAATTAGCAGTCATTAAAAGTAGATCTATTTTGGGTAATTCATGTGTTGATTTTAAATTAAATTCACAATATAGATGCATTGGACTTTGACTCCGTTCTTGACCCGTACCAGCATCTCAGGACAACAGGCAAGTATACATTGCCTTTCTTACAGCTTTATTTACATGCACTGTCTTTCATTATTCAGTTTTTCTTATTATTGTTGACATGTACTTTTCATATCCTGCTTGTACATTTTATCATTGCTATATAGGCCATGTTTACAGTTAGCTTGGTATCTTTTTGGACGTGTTCACTTGTGCCTTGATTGAGTCGTGTCATGGGTCGAGAGGTCATAAACTGATCTATACCTCCTTGTCTTGAAATCTTGAAGCTAACCAGCGAGTCCACATTAGGGACGAGGGTTAGCAGTTATTGGTCCACACCTGCGAGTCCACACTAGGGGCGAGGGTGATTTCCTGAAGCTAACCTGTGAGTCCACCCAAGGGGCGAGGGTTAGTAGTTGATCAAACCTGTGAGTCCACACTAGGGGCGAGGGTTTGAGTATTCGATTTGGTTATCCGTTGACATCTTGACATGAGTTCTTCCGTCCTTGTTCAGCAGTTCATTTATGCGTAGTCAGTACACAGATTAGTATTTTATCACTGCTTAGTTTTACTTGTTTATTTCTGGATTTTTTCTATGCATGATAAACTGTTAGAAAGGCTCATTTTTATGTATCTTGCTAGTCCTCTTAGGACCTGATGATCTCTTCAGGTTTTAGCTGAGTTTGAGCTAGAAGCAGACGAGCAATTGTGAGCCAACGTCAGACCACGGTGCATTTACAGCTGAGGTTGTCTTTTGATTTACAGTTTAGACTCAGTCAGTTATTTCATGTCTTTATTTATTCTGTCTATTGGTAGTGGATTTGTGTCCACCGGACGGGATTTGAATTCTTGGAAACATTCAGTTTATATTATTCAGTTTTATTGGTATTCATTGATCTTGGTTGATTCGTTATTATTCTGTGGATGAGAAATAGATTGCCGTGACTCGTGTATATTAGACAACGTTCTATCGTTGACACTGCGACGTAGGCTGGGCTTGTACACGTCTTGTATCCGAAAAGCGGGTGCGGGTCGTGACAAGTTTTTTTGGTGGCCCATACAGGTCAACGTTAATACTTCGGTTACGTCATTATACCGTCGTGAGCCTACAAATAGGATTAGACTCATAGAATCTCATCCACGTGTCTTGACTCCTTGTTGATCTCTATTCTTGATCATTCATTAAATCCTCGACTTGCATCTAGTTTGAAATTATTCAAAGGCTAAAGTGGTTCCTTTATTACAGATAATATGGACTCTCAAGACAGGAACAACGCTTCCCTGAATACTCCACCAATT
This sequence comes from Iris pallida, assembly GCA_029216955.1. Lineage (NCBI taxonomy): Eukaryota > Viridiplantae > Streptophyta > Magnoliopsida > Asparagales > Iridaceae > Iris > Iris pallida. The sequence goes on from JANAVB010021599.1 coordinate 2,539,251, forward strand.
GCTGGAGGCTTTTTCATATACATGACCCCACCAACAAAAGGAGGTCAGCTCACTTAGATGGGCAATCCGCCGCAGCCGCAGCTCTCGAGATTCCACAGAGACGACACTCCACCACTATAGCTCCCCTTTCCGAAAATTTAGAAATATTTTTCTTATTATTTATTTTATTTGAATGATAATTTTTAGATTTTATAAATAATTATTTAGTTTATTATTACGGTAGATGATATTAGTCATGGTTAGGAATTTGAGTACAAGGTGACTAGAAATCATGGCACGGATAGTACAGTGGCGTGCTTTGACTAGTGTATTAGCCCTGATAGGGAAGGTCGAGCCATAGTGATATCCTAACTAGGAAAACCAGGCCAAGTTGTGACATTACCATTATAAATAGTTTAATTACTCATTATTAATATTATTTGACGTTTAAGTGACCCGGTTGTACTAAACTGGTCAAACTGGACCCGAACTGAACCCAAGCCTATGCATTCATGCAGTGCGACCAACGGTGTCCATGTAGATATATAGATGTGTATATATAATTGTAGCTTATTTTATAACACAAAAAGTACTTTCTGTTAATGGGATATTAAATATAATATATAATTCTCTTTGCTACCTTTGTGCAATGTGGTATTAGACTATATTTATGGATGTCTAATGGTATATACACCGTTATTGGTTTATTAAATTTCGTTATTATTATTATTTTTATTGGGATTGTTATTTAATATTATTATTTTACTGGTTATATTATTTTTGTCAGATAAATGTTATAATATATATATATATATATATATATATATATATATATATATATATATATATATATATATATATATATATATATATATATTCATAAAAAAATATATATATTCATATTTACATGAATGGGTCCTACACTAGAAATAGATAATATTGAGGTTTGTTTAGATTTATGGAGATTACTATATAAGTAATTTTATATATATGAATATATGTAGATATATGGATGCCCATTAAAAAAAAATGTAGATATATGGATGCCCATTAAATAGTTGTAAATATATACCCTCATTATTAATTATAATATATATATATATATATATATATATATATATATATATATATATATAAATATATATATATATATATATATATATATATATATATATATATATATATATATATATATATATATATATAAAGGGTTATACAAGTATGTACATATAAATGTGTATATACAAATATACTATATATGTGTACGTATGGATAGTATAAAGGAATATGTGTGTGTGTATATATATATATATATATATATATATATATATATATACAAAAAATATATATATATATATATATATATATATATATATATATATATATATATATATATATATATATATATATATAAGAATAAGAAAAAGAAAAGAAAAGAAAAATAGAATGAAATAAGTAGCAGTAGCAGCCCAACCTGTTGGCCGAGCTCCCAAGCTCGGCCCAACCTTTCCCACACCCGGACCCGAGAGGCCTTATACACATATAAGTATATATGTACACAACAGGACAGAGCGAGAGAGAAGAACGAGAGACCCGAACCCTAACCCGTCTCCAACGCCGCCAACCTAGCTGCGCCCCATTCTCAGTCGCCTGGGCGGCCACCCACCGCCGGCGCCACCGCAGCACGCGGCCGAGGCCGCTGGAGGAGCGCACGCGCGGACAGAGGAACGGCAACAGCCGACCCAAACGCCAATTTTTGAGGCCACGGTTCTCCCTCCCCGGTCGACGAAATTTTGTTCCAATTGTGCAGGTACAATTACAACCTAACCAACTCGGATCTCTGTCGATTAGTTCGAATTGAAGTCGCTTGTATTAGATGAGAAATCGAACAAAAGTTCGGTAAAAATCTGCCCCAAAACAAGACCAATAACAGTCCAGTCATCTACGTTTGAAGATCGATTTTAATCGATCTAATGCCAGATTAGAAATTTTTCTTGAACATAGTTATAGACAACATATAGGGCTCCACAACCCATTTCGTAGAAGTTGATTTCATCGACTACGCGCCGAGAAATCGAATCCGGAATTTTATCATAAACCTATTTTAAAAACTAGAAATTCTCTCGATACGACGTGCGTCCCACCAATCCGGGCGACGTGATCGCGAACCGAGAGCATTGAAAGGTGCGTAATGGCTTCGTGGACGTGTGGGCTTTGACGGAATTCAAATTGGTCGCGTGTGCATGACGAATTTGATGCGTATCCGTCAAAATTCACCGTATCAGCCACTGTGCAAATTCCTCAATTACTTTGTGCACATTCGTCAGATCGAGACGAAACATACGCCAACAGGACCGTATCGTTTTTTTGGTCCTGTATGCCAAGTTTGGTTCGATTCTGAGATTGTTGATCAGATCGTCGTTTCGCGGACCCCACGATCCGACTCAACGGACGATTTTATGCACGGCCCGTCGGAATCCAACTTTGGACATACGGTTGGGTTTATATCAGAGAACCGGACATGTTGACATAAAGTTTGACGACTTTAGAGACCGTTGACTCTGGCATGCTTTTCGGTGCAAAGCGAGTCCAACGACGGACACCATTTTGACCCGAAATTACCCTTTTGCCTCTGTGTCCAGAATTGAACTTAAGGACAGGCAATCCTAGCTAATTTGACTATTCTAAAAATGTTGGTAATATTTATTTCAGCATCCGGAGACTTCTGCATGTGTTGAATGATTGTGGCTCATTGAGTGGTATAGTGTTATCGGTTTCACCAGCACAGGACCTCAGGCGAGTACATCTCTGATAGTTTCGTATTTGATTATCTCTATACTTCTTGTAGTTAATATTGTTTTACATTTATATCATGCTGATTCTTGACACGCTTGTCACACGAGATAGTAGTTATGGATTCTTGCATGTTGTTCGTGACCAATATATTTTCGTGTTCGTGACCTGTTTGAATCCATGGGTACTAGCCGGGCGGGGAAGTACATTAGTAGACATGTAAACATACCCAGAAATATCTCCAAAATCTATATTCTTTCCTGATAGCAGCTGCACATGACACGTACAGGGTGCCGGATTTACCCTCTAGTCGTTTACATGTCGAAAGTGTATTTCAAATCACTAGTTAGATATAGTCTTGTTACATTTCAATTTTTTTGTCATTGCTTGCCTTGTGTACCATGTCTTCTACTTTTGCAAAACATACGAACTCGTGATGGTACTTAAGTTAGTCGTACCATTGCGAGCCTGCGCCTAGGAAATGCTCATTCACAATTAGGATTAAATTGATTTAAGAGAATGACTAGGACTAGGAGTCCCTTGTTCAAATTGACCGTTGGGTAGTTAAGGTTGTTAGATAGGCCATGCAATTTAGTATTATTAAATTTAGATAGCTCGCCAGGTCTCTATAGATACACTATTACTTTTGATATGACGTTATGATCCAATGTGGATCCACTGTTCACCTGGTAAGTTAGGTTTTCCTAGAATTAAGGCTTTAATCTTGAAAAACTGTTCAATTTTTCTTTTTCTCTAAATCTTATATCATAAGTTAGAATTGCCTATGTTAAATTTTTTATTTGCTATAAGGGATTGGTTTATAATTCCTGCTTCTGTTATTCGTATACAAATCTCGAGTCAGATTTGATTCAAAGTCTTCCCTCAGCCATTTGAAATATATATGAGATAAAGATTAGAATGTTCCTACTTCCCTTGTCTTTAGTTATTTCCTCCCTGATCAATCTTTTACTTTAAAGGATTGAGACTTATAGGCAAACGTTTACACTTTCTATCATAGCCAACTGGTTTGAATCTCTTGCAGCTTCTTGAAGTTCTTAGGAATATATTTGGAGTAAAATTTAACGACGGCGATGGCCAGCCAGCAGCGCACTCGCTAGGCACAACCCATAGAATTGAAATCATTTTGAAGAATTATAGTTTATGGAACATTGCTAAAACTATATCTTCGTTGATCCCTTTTGATCACGTGTCAATGTAAGGTAGAGTATCTGATAGCCTATCACAATTGAATCACGGAACCAAGGGTTTACCACCGCCAGAGTGTACGGACGGGGCATAATTCTCGGTTAAATGACTTCAGACGTGATTACAAGTTTAGGTTACTATAGGGAATAGGAAAATGCCCTGTGTGTCCCATAAGATCTAAGGCCAATACTAGTGAAAGTTCTGTAAGTTGAGTAGCTTGTCTCCCAACCTAGCATTCCATGGTCCTTGTGACCTATTAACGAGGTAATTGACTGACACTAACAGGTTTACCTAGAAATATAGAATTTAGAGGTCCATAACCCATTAGTCGACCAAGGCCTTATGGATAAGAAGATAGTAGGATGACTGTATAAGCAAGAACACCATGTAAGATTTTGATCCTCTCAAAACTCGAACTACTTGTCCTCCTTTCAAAAATCTCGCATACTTGTATTTTGACTATCTTGACCAACGCTGCAATTACAGCATAGTTTTGCAAGCTTACTCTTTTATCGAGCTTGATTCAAGACATATGTTTATTTGGGACGCCCACTAACATATTGTCTAATCAGAATCGATGTACTACGGTCTGATCAACCTTAGTGCACTCAGTTTGCTTTTTCTCAGATTAACCCACGTGGATTGAGATGTAGATGTCTCTAGGACCTCATCCGCGACTGCTTTGACAATTCCTCATGAATTATACATTCGTCTTTGAATCACGTAATTGTATTCAGTGACATCCTTCTGGAACTTATTATTGTTTTGTCTTTCACTGATTGGAAAGACGAAAGCTCATAATTGGTAGATAGATAAACAGTATCCCCATGGCTATGATAGTTGTATACGCAAGTATAGCTACCATCGGCCAGCCATGTGATTAGAACCTTGTCTTGAGTTACTCATTCTCCTCTCGACCCTCAAACTACTATTGGGACCTTCTAACCTTCTAAAATTTTGGGATATACGAGGATTACCGATTGATTAGAATAATTTCCATTAGAATGATAATTAGTGACCCATGGACTCCTACTTTCCATTTATATCATTTTGTCCCCCGGTCGTGTCATTAATATTCGGAGCACGAGACCAGCTGTTACCTTCCAACAAATTTTATATATAAGCTCTAGACGAGTCCACCTTCATCTAAGTATACTATGTCCCACTCAAACCTGTCCCCTTGTACTCTATTCTAGTAGTACGACTTTCAGGTCAAAAGGACTAGCTATAACCCTTACCATAATACCGGTATACTTCCCGACTTCCACTAGAGACTCAAATTTGACTCAATTCATTCGACCCAATATATGGTTGTGATCTACTCGAAGCCCACTACGCACATGCCACTAGTGTGCCACCCAATTGAGGCCTCATGTGCTACTTAAACACAAAAGTCACTGAAGGCGCATTTTGGGGCTTCATGGACCTAGCTAACCAACCTGACTGGCAACTAGCTCAACCACTTGGGTTGAAACCTATTCTAGGTTATCCTAACCTACTAGAAATAGTTTTATCATTGGAATCTTGTCCAGTCAATATAGATTGAAATTCAAGGTTCATCCAACCAACGAGTGATGTCCAAATAGGGAACCCATTAAGACCCAGTAAAATCCATCCATACATACCACCATATTTTGGACTATAAAACCGAACTGTTTGAAATAGATCCCAATACCTATTATGTAGTCTCCACCTCTTAGAATGTGAAGTCATTCGTAACCCTTATTCTATCTGCCTGGAAGTTGCGATACGATCTTGTGTTGCATTTATATCCCTTGTTCGTGAGTCTAAATAACCACGGGAGAGATCACAATCTTGATTTCTCAAATCCTGTTCTATTTTGGAACCTTGTTTAGAATTTCGAGAACAGAATTTTCGTATTACATAGACTGTAAGCCCCTCTTGGAAACGAAGGGTTCTTTGATTTAGCAAGCGACTAGACAAGAGTAGCCCAATCTAGCAAATAAGTCAATGGTTCATAAACCTTCTCTCTATCTGCATCATTGGATACTCTTTACCGCCCTTGAAACTTCATATTTGCTCTCGATTATTCTTTCTTATCTTACTATCCTTTCTATTTCAGAGCGACGAATGGTCATGCTATTTAGAGTTTATCAATATATTTTTAGCTACTTATGTAAATTGTTGCGTATTAAATTTTGGGTTGCTTGATAGATAGGATAGGATTGTAGATGCCTTATTCTATGGATATCTGTTGGTAGTTACTTTTAGCAATTAGCGGAAAGGTTACAATGTTATGACGGCACGGGTTTGAAGGGGTAGTGTGACCAAAGGTGGGTAGAAGTCCTCGAGGATTCGTGGTTACGAAATGGCTAGGAGGAGGATATAAATATTTCTGAGAAATTAAATTTGAGAAGATTAAGGTAATAGTGGATTTATTGTTAAAATTTGAATTTTAGGCACGTTTATGAGTTAGAATTTCGAGGACAAAATTATTTTTAAGGTGGATAGATTTGTAGCTCCCCTTCCCAAAAATTTAGAAATATTTTTATTATTATTTATTTTATTTGAATGATGATTTTTATATTTTATAAATAATTATTTAGTTTATTATTACGGTAGATGATTTTAGTCATGGTTAGGAATTTGAGTACACGGTGACTAGAAATCATGGCACAGATAGTGCAGTGGCATGCTTTGACTAGTGTATTAGCCCTGGCAGAAAAGGCCGAGCCATAGTGATATCCTAACTAGGAAAACCAGGCTAAGTTGTGACATTACCATTATAAATAGTTTAATTACTCATTATTAATATTATTTGACGTTTAAGTGACCCGGTTGTACTAAACTGGTCAAACCGGACCCGAACTGAGCCCAAGCCCATGTAGTCATGCAGTGCGACCAACGGTGTCCATGTAGATATACAGATGTGTATATATAATTGTAGCTTATTTTATAATACAGGAAGTATTTTCTGTTAATGGGATATTAAATATAATATATAATTCTCTTAGCTACATTTGTGCAATGTGGTATTAGACTATATTTATGGATATCTAATGGTATATACACCGTTATTGGTTTATTAAATTTTGTTATTATTATTATTATTTTTATTGGGATTGTTATTTAATATTATTATTTTATTGGTTATATTATTTTTGTCAGATAAATGTTATAATATATATATTCATATTTACATGAATGGGTCCTACACTAGAAATAGATAATATTGAGGTTTTGTTTAGATTTATGGAGATTACTATATAAGTAATATATATATATATGAATATATGTAGATATATGGATGTCCATTAAATAATTACAAATATATACCCTTATTATTAATTATAAAATAAAAAATATATATATATATAAATGGTTATACAAGTATATACATATAAATGTGTATATACAAATATATTATATATGTATATGTATGGATAGTATAAAGGAATTTGTGTGTGTGTAAATATATATATATTATATATATATATATATATAATATATATATATATATATATATATAATATATATATATATATATATATATATATATATATATATATATATATATATATATATATATATATATATATAAAAATATATATATATATATATATATATATATATATATATATATATATATATACATATAAGAATAAAAAATATATATACATATAAGAATAAAAAAAAGAAAAAGAAAAGAAAAGAAAAAGAGAATGAAATAAGTAGCAGTAGCAGCCCAACCTGTTGGTCGAGCACCCAAGCCCGGCCCAACCTTTCCCACACCCGGACCCGAGAGGCCTGATACACATATATGTATATATGTACACAGCAGGACAGAGCGTGAGAGAAGAACGAGAGACCCGAACCCTAACCCGACTCCAACGCCGCCAACCTAGCTGCGCCCCATTCTCAGTCGCCTGGGCGGCCACCCGCCGCCGGCGCCACCGCCGCACGCAGCCGAGGCCGCCAGAGAAGCGCACGCGCGGACAGAGGAACGACAACAGCCGACCCAAATGCCAATTGAGGCCGCGGTTCTCCCTCCTCGGTCGACGAAATTTTGTTCCGATTGCGTAGGTACGATTACAACCTAACCAACTCGGATCTCTGTCGATTAGTTCGAATCGAAGTCGCTTGTATTAGATGAGAAATCGAACCAAAGTTCGGTAAAAATCTGCCCCGAAAGAGGACCAATAACAGTCCAATAATCTACGTTTGAAGATCGATTCCGATCGATCTAATGCCAGATTAGAAATTTTGCTTAAACACGGTTATTGACAACATTTAGGGCTCCACAACCCATTTTGCAGAAGTCGATTTCATCGACTACATGCCGAGAAATCGAATCCCGAAGTTTACCGAAAACCTGTTTTAAAAACTAGAAATTCCCTCGATACGACGTGCGTCCCGCCAATCCGAGCAACATGGCCGCGAACCGAGAGAATCAAAAGGTACGTAATGGCTTCGTGGACGTGTGGACTTTGACGGAATTCAAATTGGTCGCGTGTGCGCGACGAATTTGATGCGTATCCGTCGAAATTCACTGTATCGGTCTCTGTGCAAATTCTTCAATTACTTTATGCACGTTCGTCAGATCGAGACGAAACTTATACCAACAGGACCGTATCATTTTTCTGGTCCAGTATGCCAAGTTTGGTCCGATTCTGAGACAATTGATCGGATCGCGGTTTCGCGGGCCCCATGATCCGACTCAACGGCAATTTTGTGTACGGCCCACCGGAATCCAACTTTGGACATACGGTTGGGTTCGAATTGGAAAACCGAACCTGTTGACATATAGTTTGGCGACTTTAGAGACCATTGACTCTGGCACACTTTTTGGTGCAAAGCGGGTCCAACGGCGAACACCGTTTTGACCCGAAATTACCCTTTTGCCCCTGTGTCCAAAATTGGACTTAAGGACATGCAATTCTAGCTAATTTGACTATTCTAAAAATGTTGGTAATGTTTATTTCAGCATTCGGAGACTTCTGCATGTGTTGACTGATTGTGGCTTATTGAGGGGTATAGTGTTATCGGTTTTACCAGCACAGGACCTCAGGCGAGTACATCTCTGATAGTTTCGTATTTGATTATCTCTATACTTCTTGTAGTTAATATTATTTTACATTGATATCATGCTGATTCTTGACACACTTGTCACCAATATATTTTCGTGTTCGTGACCTGTTTGAATCCATGGGTACTAGCCGGGCGGGGAAGTACATTAGTAGACATGTAAACATACCCAAAAATATCCCTAAAATGTCTATTCTTGCCTGATAGTAGCTGCACACGACACGTACAGGGTGCCGTATTTACTCCCTAGCCGTTTACATGTCGTAGGTGTATTTCAAATCACTAGTTAGATATAGTCTTGTTACATTTCAGTTTTCTTGTCATTGCTTGCCTTGTGTATCATGTCTCCTGCTTTTACTCACATGATTCCTACCATGATTCCTGTTTATCCTTTATCATGTATTTCAGTATTATTACAGATTTATGGATTTTGTCATTTATTGATTCTGTTGTGAGATTGTACTCGTTCCATTCCTTACTGGAAACCAACATTTTTTAGATTTAGTCGCGATCACTCTTAGCACTGGGAAGGCATGGGTATGCTGAGGTCGACCTAGATAGTGGAACTAGCTGCCTTTTCTATATTGTGAGAACTTTGTATTTTCTTTAATTTTAAATGTTGTAAATATTATAATAAATTTAGAAATGTGAATGAGCAGCAAATGTTATATTTTGAGCATTTATTTCTTGCGGGCTTGACAGTGTTCTACCGTCGACTCTACGACGTAGGCTGGCTTGGACACATCTCGTATCCGAAAAAGCCGGTGCGGGTCGTGACAACCACCTCCGCAGTTTCCTCCGCAGACTCCACTACCAGCAACCGTTCTGCCACCAACATCTGTCCCACCGCCAGCACAAGTCCCGCATCCAGTACGTGTTCCACATCCAGTACCAGCCATGACCCAGCACCAGCAATGTATCCAGCTTTTGCCATGCATCCGCCGTCGACGATGTATCCAGCCCCGACGATGTATCCTGCACCTATTCTGCCCCCGCCCCCAGCACTGGACAATGTCACACTCCTGGGGATCTTCTAGCAACAAGCCAACATGTTCCACGACACTTTGAGAGAGGCTCTTCAGATTGGAGATGCTCCTAGACAGCGCCCTGGAACTTCCAAGAACTTTATGGACCTCCGGCCCAGGGAATTCCATGGGACCGAGGGAATCCTCTATGCTGACGAATGGTTGGAAAACGTGGAATGATACCTGAAGATGGCCCAAGTCCCAGAAGATCTAAAGATCGAGTCAGCTAGTGGACAGCTTTTCGACATCGCACGGACGTGGTACCAAGGTGAGCCCCGATTTTCTGCTCCAGACATAACTTGGGAGGAATTCAAGCGACTGTTCAAGAAGAAGTTTTACCCCTACGTAGCACGAGAGGCGTTGGTTAGTCAGTTCGAGCACCTAGAGCAAGGCAACCACACCGTCGACGAATACACATCAGAGTTTTCTCGCCACAGCCTCTTCGCAGAGAGCTTGGTCAGCGCCCCTGAAGACAAGGTACGACGATTCAGGAAGGGTCTATCTCACATGATTTGTCTAGCCATCGCCACCAGTCGAGCCGCCACTTATAAGAAGATTCTGGAAGTCGCCCAAGCTGTAGAAGAAGAACTGAGTCACAAGCCGAAGAGGAATCGAGATGCATTCGAAGGAGGCAACAAACAATCAGCACCGGCAAAACGTCCCAACATTCCAGGGAAGTCCTCAATACAACAGCATCAACAGCAACCACAAGCAGCCCCACGACAAGTCCAAGATGTTTTCACCTTCCAGTATTGCTCAAAGAAAGGCCACACTCAAGAAAATTATCGCGGCAGATTAGGATTGTGTTGGACTTATGGATCCAACCAACATTTATCTCAAAATTGCCCGAAGAGAAATGTAAGCGCCCCACCACTACCAACCGCAAAAGGAGGACAAGCTTTTGCCATGATCACGGAGGATGCGGCAACCCCACAAGGAGCAGATGGCGAGAATTTTCAGTAGAATTGGCAGTAGGATAGATAGGCTTATATTAAACTTTGATTTGTTCAAGAGGAATTGAATTTCTTATATATAGCAGTTAAGTTAGACTATTTATTTTAGAAGATCACATCACATTAAATTTCGAGGACGAAATTTGTTTTTAAGGGAGGTAGAGTTGTCAACCCCTTGACCAAAATTTTCTTTTATATTAAATTATTACCATTCGTTATTGTCACATTTACTTGTTACATTCTTCTCTTTGCTTAAAATATCAATGGAGGATTAAACAAGTAATAAAAGAAATTACAGGGACCTAAGTGAAAAACTCGAGATTCAAATTCTCTACTCAGGGCCGACCCTCAAAATCTTAGTAACAGATGTTCCCTCTTATGGAGATTATTCTCAAATCTCTAATAGAGAAGCTCAAATTCGTTTAAAACACAAATTTCCCAATCCAAATTTTCCTGAGCATTATCTTGGCCAATCTGCTTCAAGCCGACTCCCAAGGGTCCGATCTTTTTAAACTCAAATCCAAGATCAAGTTGGATTTCTTCAAATCTTCATAACAGATATCTATTATCCACGATAAGTATATATATATATATATATATATATATATTTATATATATATATATATATATATATATATATATATATATATACGGAGAGAACAACCGAATCTCCTCCCCTCAAACCCTAAAAAGCTTGATCGTCCTTCTGTGCGAGAGGTAGGACATCTCCCCAGTCAACTGTTCTTCTGGAGTCAAAGAAGCAGCCGCAGGTAACCCCTCTTCATAACCGTGCCATCTGATTTCCTTAATCTCACTAGTTTGTTCTTAATTCAATAAGGATTATAGGTATTTGATTAAACTCCTATTAGGAATCAGTAGTATGCAACTCTTAGTCTATACATTGGGAACCTATACCTTACTTGTGAATCGGTTGGAGTCACATAATGTATGTACCATAACTGGAGTAAAACTCTGGGTATACCAGCAAGGGGCATCACCATATACGTGTGAGAGGATGAATGCTTGACAAAAATATAGGATTTGGGTTATGGTTTCCTGAACTCGAGCAAGGGGTTAGTTTCAGGAATAGCCAAGTATGGGACCGTGGTTCCTTGTGGTACTGAAGACCATGTCTTGTTTGATCCATGAATACTCCTGAGATTTGTCAGAAATCTGTCGAAGAGATGTAAGTTCAGTTTCGAAATATAGGTATCATAGATAATTTGAATACCGTAACTTATAGATATAGTTGGGTCGATTCGGCTTATAAAGTGTTTGGGATTACATATATGTGTTAGACACATCAAGGGTGCAGGAATTGAGGGCCAATATGTATAAGAAAGATAAATTCGTATAGGAAATCAATATGATCCAAATAAATTGGATTATGGACAAGAACATAGACATGGGGAAGGGTATTAGAGAACTCTAGGATCAATCTTTGCAGAGCTGTGATAACTTTACTTATATCAGGATACCACTGGCCTGTAGGCTTCCTACACCCAATAGATACTTTAAGAAGGCTGTCTCTTTTGTTAGATTGATATCATGAGTAATAACACTTGAGCCTACCTTCTTCCTGAATCAGAACCCTGATCTGGCACCTTAGACAACTCAAATATTACTGTGTTGTTGCTTATTCATGTCTTGAAAGGGCTATTAAACTGGGAAAGAGGGTAGTGGCACAACTAAGTACTGTATTTTTACTGCTGCTATTGAGGATTCTTAGTTAACCCTCATTTAGACTACTGGACCAGTAGTAGGTATCACCATATTCCCTGAGAACATCACAGGAGAATGATATACAGGGCTTTGGGATTAAGCTGCAGTCCTAGATACAGGTATTATTTTACTTGTATACCAAGAATTAGAGGTATAGTAGATTAAAGAGACATGGTCATATGTAACGAGGGCACTCCTTAGATATGATGACATTGATGATGTGGTAAGCTTGTCTTACATGGGTGTTTCTCTTGATTCAAAAGGTTCTCAAGGCAGAACAGGTCACAATCTTCAACTTGTAGTGCATTTCTTGGTCATAACTTTATATGATAATTGGATGAGTATTGAGGGGCTGAATACAAAAGAAGTATGTAAGGGGGGTAAATAAGGACTATGTGGGATTATTGGATACGAGTAGATAGGTCAAAAAGGGAATTAGTAAACTTCAAATTATAAACAGTACAAAAAGGAGGGGTAGTCAACCCAAGCTATTAAGGCCATTAAGAATATAAGGATAATTAACAGTCATTAAAAGTAGATTTATTTTGGGTAATTCATGTGTTGATTTTAAATTAAATTCATAATATAGGTGCATTGTACTTTGACTCCGTGCTTGACCCGTACCAGCAGCTCAGGACCACAGGCAAGTATACCTTGCCTTTCTTACAGCTTTATTTACATACACTGTCTTTCATTATTCAGTTTTTCTCAATATTGTTGACATGTACTTTTCATATCCTGCTTGTTATTTTATCATTGCTATATAGGACATGTTCACAGTTAGCTTGGTGTCTTTTTGGACGTGTTCACTTGTGCCTTGATTGAGTCGTGTCATGGGTTGAGAGGTCATAAACCGAACTGCTATACCTCCTTGTCTTGAAATCTTGAAGCTAACCTATGAGTCCACATTAGGGACGAGGTTTAGTAGTTATTGGTCCGCACCTGCGAGTCCACACTAGGGGCGAGGGTGATTTCCTGAAGCTAACCTGCGAGGCCATACTAGCGAAGAGGGTTAGTAGTTGATCAATCCTACGAGTCCATACTAGGGGCAAGGGTTTGAGTATTCGATTTTATTATCCGTTGACATCTTGACATGAGTTCTCTAGTCCTTGTTCAGCAGTTCATTTATGCGTAGTCAGTGCACAGATTCGTGTTTTATCACTGCTTAGTTTTACTTGTTTATTTTTTGATTTTCTTCAAGCATGATAAACTGTTAGAAAGGCTCGTTTTTTTGTATCTTGCTAGTCCTCTGAGGACTTGATGATCTCTTCAGGTTTTAGCTGAGTTTGAGCAAGGAGCAGACGAGCAGTTGTGAGCCAGCGTCAAACCACGGTGCATTTATAGCTGAGGTTGTCTTTTGATTTACAGTTTAGACTTAGTTAATTTATGTCTTTATTTATTCCATCTATTGGTAGTGAATTTGTGTCCACCGGACGTGATTTGAATTCTTGGAAACATTCAGTTTATATTATTCAGTTTCATTGGTATTCATTGATCTTGGTTGATTCGTTATTATTCTGTGGATGAAAAATAGATTGCCGTGACTTGTGTATATTAGACAGCGTTCTACCGCCGACACTGCTGATCTTGGTTGATCTTCATTGTTGATAAGTTTGATCTGGTGTTTCGTTATGTTTGTTTTCTTCTGAGAAAATCATATGGGCTAGGTCACCTCAGTTATGAGATCTAGAATCCTTGATGGTCGTGTTAGTTGGCATAGTGAGAACATATAGTCAGATTTTGGATGTATTTTTAGGGTATGGGAATTTAAGGTTTTCGCCGTCGCATGCGGCAATGCAAAAATTTTAAAAACCAGGAACCTAAGGATACGTACCTTAGTCAAGGACTCTTTGATTATCGTAGCCATGCTCACTAGCATGACAGAGATTCTGAGAATCATGGTTTTGGACAGACGCATATGATTATCTGACGGTATGTTTGAGACTTTGATTGTGGGGTGTATGACCTAGAAGGACTACTACCATTTTAATTTCGAGGACGAAATTTTTATAAGGTGGGTAGGATTGTAACACCCAATTTCTGAAATGAGGGTAATTTCGAAATTTTGTATTTTAATTTATTTAATTATGATATTTAAAATTCTCTATGATTTTTATTGATTTTTAATCATTTTAAAACTATTTTAAATCATGACTTATGATTTTGGTGTTTCTCTAGTGTAGCCCTAGAGACTACTTGACCAGGAACTAACCATGACCTTGGGAGCCTAACCATGTGAGTAGAGCTTCCATTTAGTACATTCTAGCCTAGAGGGTACTTTGGTAATTTTGGGGATTTATTTAATTTAATAGGATTTGTTAGAACTTATTGATTGTATGTGAATAATTGCTTGGTAAGTGATGTGATTAGCCTAACCTAGAAGGACCTACCCTAATTGTTTGGACTAACCTAGATTAGCCTTGGTTAAGTTGATGGTCATGTTAGCATTGACTAAGGTTGGTTAGCCATGATTTATGACTTGACTAGTCATGACTAGGATTAGTCATAGTCTTGAGTTAGTATAGCTAAAACCTAGAATCAATATGGACCATAGATCCTTAGTGGGAGATTGAGAGCCATAGATTGGGCACTAAACCCTAGGATGACCAGCCATGTAATAGTTTCCCCCCTATATAAACCTTCATGTTGAACTCTTGCCTCTTTTTTTTTTTATCATTCTTGCAAGTCTTGAAGAAAGAGAGGTATAGACTCTTCCCCAATCCATAGTTCATCCATTTTTGATCCTTTTTTGCCCTAATCTTTTGCAATGTGATCTAATCTTCCCCCTCTTGCTGTCCATGGAGGTAGAATACTGATTTGGGGGTCACCTTGAGCTCAGGCTACAGTAATGGTGGCTGTTCAGTGAAGTTTTAGAGCTTGAAGAGAACCCATTGGTAAATCTCTTGAACCCTATTTAAACCACTGGTTTATCATCATGGATGCATAGCCCTAGGTCCCCTCTAGCTTCGGGTAGGAGATGACCCCTTCCTGTGTCGGATACGTGTCTGTATCAGACACGTATCAGCAGATTATTAGGGTGTTCGACCTTATGCCTCAATAGGATTACCTTCACTGTTTTTAATCTGTGTTTGAATGGAAATGTTTGTTTTAATGTCGTTTATGGGTTTCTTCTTGACTGAGCTTGTTTTGAGTCGGTTCGTGTCATGTTTGGGGCCTTGGACACGCTGCACAGTAGCCGGGTTGGGTTGCCCTGCTACCCGAGTCACATTGCGGACACAATGTGAGGTCTTTGGACACGAGATTCGATAGAGAGCTAGGGGCAATGTCTGTCAAGACATTCCCCAAGTTTCGTTGGATCTCGTTTGGTATCGAGAGAGAAATCTCGATGTCCTTGGTCGACTGACCCCACTGGTTCAGCCAGTTTGGGACTCGTGTGGTCCTTGGCTCTTGGACACGGCTGTGTCCAGTCCCTTGGATACGTGAAGTGCCCCCAGACACGAGCACACCTAGGTACCTAATTACCAACCTAATTTCTATTGATTTGGTTAGTGGTTGATTTATTTGTCGAATGGGAATTTCCCCATTTTCTGATACAGTCTGTGTCAGTGTTTTGAACCACTGTTTTTCTTCCTGTTTTGATTTTTGCATTATGAATTAATATCATGTATATTGTGATGATTTTCATTACTAGTATTTGGATGATAACTGAATTTGCATTACCTATCTTGATTTACAATGTGGGGGAAATCATGAGTACCATCACTGTCTCATTTTGTTCCTGTCAACACATTTCCTTTTTGCACACTGTCATTGGTTTGAATACCTGAGATTACCTTGTTTGTGAATACCTGAGATGGCTCATGGTTCAAATCTGAACTGAGATTTAACTTGTATATATATGTAATAACTGTGAATGTGATATACACACAGGTTTGAGGTACACCCTATTTTCCCTTCCCTTTCCTGTTTTGTTTTCCTGAGGATTGGTTTTCTTTACAAACTGAAAACTGAGTTTTGAAATACAAATGTGAGAATTGAATATGTTATGTTCCAGTTTTGTAATGAAAACTGAGAATTGGGTTTAGTTTCTTAACTACTTGAAATACATTGATTTCCTCCTTCCTTTTCTTCTTAACTGAGAACATGTTCTATTAATATAGGTTTATATGTTAACTGACACTGTGATTCCTATGTTTTCCCAACTTATTGATTCCTTGTTTTGCCATGTTTTCGATTCAAATTGATCCCTACATATCACTATACATGCCAGTTAAGTTTTTACATAGAGCATGGGCTTTTGGTTGTGAGGATGAGGTTTTGGATATAAGGTTTTGGTTTTTCAAATGACTGATAACTCATATCCTATAGTCTTTCATTCCAGTTTCCAATCTAGGGTGTTAAAACCTGAGTTTGCTAATGTTACTGTTAGATAATTTTCTGATGAATTCCTACATGGCATCCCCTGTTATATTCCAGTTTCCAGAAATGAGTTTTGTCATCCATTTTAGTTTAATTGTTACTGTTAATTTCATGGTATAGGACCCTAATGCTATTCTCCTACTTACATCTAACTATGGGTTGATTTTTTTGGTTGAATTGGGTGTGAGTTGAATTCAAATTGGGAGATCAATGTTCTGCCAATTTAACTGAACTGTGCAGTATTCTTCAAATGAGTTTTGGACAGTTACCTTGAATTTAATCCAATGTATTCACTGTTGTGATAGTTCCAGATTTAATGATTTTCAAGGGACATGTTACTGTCACTGTTTAGATTTAGGTGTTAACAATTGTTTATGGTAAACCTGAGATTAAGCCCTCTTTCCTGTTTTTTTTTATGTTGCATTGCACTGCCTTTAGTAATTTCTGATTGTTGGTTAGGAATTGAAATATAGACTGATTTATGCACATGCCTGTCATGACTTAAATCTGAGATTGAAGGGAAGGGGAGGAAACAATGAATTGATTCCTTTACTTCTAAACCTGAGATGTGAACTGTAGACTGAACCTAAGGATTTTTTTTATCACACAAGTCCTGTTGCACTGCTCTCACACAGGCCTTCCCCTCTTCACTGGTTGTATTCTGGAGATTCCTGCAAACACCCTCACACAGTGTCCTCTCTTCCCTTCACTGTTTGGTAATTCCTGCACTTTGTTCTACCACACACACACCTTGCCTTCTTATGTACACATCATACACCATCACATAGACACAGGCCACTCTCTGAATTCCTGTCACAGCCTATCTTGCACACACTGTCACAGGTGACCCTCACCTATACACACACTCACATGCTTCCCCCTCTCTTTGTATATAATGTATGTATATATTATCTATATGTACATAGTGTATGTATCTATATATAGCCTATATATATAGCCATGATATGTGGTGCCTATACCTATGTATAGGTATATGGGCACCTAGCTAGTGTATTTATATTATGGTGTTGGATGACACATAACTTGTAGTTAGTCTAGATAGCCTAGTAGTGGGTGTACTAGCTAGTATTGGTAGAGTGACCTAGTATTAGGCTAATATAGTAGACTGGTTGACCTAGTTAGACTTGGTTGACCTAGTTTGACTCCTAGGGTTGACCAGAGTTGACCAAGAGCTGACTTTGGCCTAGATTGACCTAGAATCATGTAGAATGCATAGTAGGACTCTATTTTACTATTCTGGACTTGTTGTGACTTGTGCTGTTCTGATTAGGAGCCAGACACCACTCCTCGGACGGTACTTTTCATATTGGACACTCAGATACAGGCGAGTACATTCTCTGATCGTTTCATACTTGTCACGATTTATATTCTCGCTCTAGATTACTTTTACTTGATGCTGTCACGTTATCATCACGGATTAGTACTATACGGATCTCTCCTTGGGATGTTACCCCCTTAGCGGGCGCATCGGATACCTTATGACATGTGTTTCATGTACATCATGTATTCCTTGCATCTGCGTTATTCATGTACACTCATGTTCTCTCATGTTCTTACATGTACGTTCATGTACTCTCATGTTCCTTCATGTACGCTCATGTTTGCCCATGTGTCTCTTGTATAACCAAAATATCATGTCCGTAACGTAACTTGAACAGATCCTTGTGTATTGATTGTGGGTAGGGGTGAGTATAAATGGCCATGTGATTTACCCATCATGTACACTCTGTTACTTTCATGTTCATCATGTACAACCTAAGCCAATTACATGCCATCTCGTACTCTAAATCACTAGTCACTTACAGTTCTTACTTATCATGTATATTTATTTCCAGTTATCAAATATCTCTCCTGTTTTCATGTACATCTTCTTACAGCGTTCATGTATTTTATTCTATTGCCTGCTTTATATTTCCTGACATGATATGAACTGCATGAGATGTATTGTGCTCGCTCCTGTCCTGACTGGACCTGTTGAAAATATTACAGAGGACGAGGAGGAGGCTGGTCTGGATACTTACTACGGGGCAGCCTTAGATGACACCTGCGAGCTGGACCCTCAGGAGGACCCAGCTCTAGCTGAGGATTTTACCCCCACTGCCTAGACTAGATTAGTTAGGCTGTTTATCATTTGTAGTCTGGAGACATGTTCTGGTTAGACTTTATTCTGGAGTTCAGTATTGTATATATTCCTTCATCTGAGACCTTGTACTGTTGGATATTGCTGGGATTATCTTAGACTGTTTTCATCTATTTCATTTCCTTGAGCTCTGTTCATATCGTGCTATCTCTTCCTTAGTTGTGATTGAGTTTACTACCGCTATGTCACCCCAATTCGGGGAATATAAACTGTTTAGATAGATTTTGTTAGATGTATGTTGACCCAGGACAGCGTTCTACCGCCGACGCTGCGGCGTAGGCTGGGCGCGGTTACGTTCTCGTACCCTTACAGTGGGTGCGGGTCGTGACACGTTTTTAGTGGTGGCCCATGCAGGTCTCGACTAGAAGTGTAGTGGTATTCGAATTAGAATATCACTACAGCCTGCAGTAGGATATAGGATATTAATTTTAAGATACTCAATCACTTTAGGAAAATTCCTTTTATTGCCATCTAAATCCTTTTGTCAGCTGATCCTTCGAATTATAATTGTCCGCCTTTGTTATTTCGCTTCTTTCTCAGAAATTGATACTCTTGTTTGTTTATCTTCAGGATGGTAGAGACTCGATCGCAGCGTGCCGTCCATGAGGATGCTATAGAGGGGACTGCTACCTCTCAGCCAGCACGGCGAGGCCAGGGGACTGCAGCTCTTATCACCTCAGCTCGTATTGAGACCTCGGCAGCCACAGCAGGGGGTATGTGTCCACCGACTGGGAGGCAGGACCCGGTCTTTCCAGAGGATCCTTTCCATCCGCCACCGCCTCCAGGACATGTGGACGCAGCTCAGATGTTCGCATACTTCCAGCAGTTCATAGACAGACAGCAGGCTCGACAGGACAGAGGCATGGAGTTGGCCGTCACGACAGCCGCAGCTCGACCAGTGGTGCAGCAGCCGAAGACACCGGGGATCGAGCAGTTTCAGAAGATGAGCCCCAGAGACTTTCTGGGGACAGAGGGGATCATATATGCCGATGAGTGGCTCGAGCATATGGAGGAGATCTTCCGCTTGGCCAGGATTCCAGCAGACCTTCAGATCGAGGCCGCAGCTAGCCGGATGCGAGATCTTGCTCGCACCTGGTATCAGTCGGACCCCAGGGTGGGGGTACCGGGGCAGACTTGGGAGCAGTTCAGGGGCTTCTTCAAGAAGAAGTTCTTCCCAGATTCGGCAGTCAGAGCCTTGGAGACGCAGTTTGAGAGCTTGGTCCAGGGGAGCCTCTCTGTTGAGGAGTATGCAGGAGAGTTTGGCCGTCTCGACAGGTTTGTTGAGGGTCTGAGCGAGACGGCGAAGGCTCAGAGGTTCCGGAAGGGTCTAGTCAAGGAGGTCAAGTCCTTGACCAAGGGCAACCGGGATGCTACATTCGAGGAGATCTTAACGGGAGCCTTGTTGGCAGAGGATGATCTTGAGCTTAGGCTCAAGAGGGGGCGAGACCCAGTTGGGGGCAGCAGCAGCAGCGGGGGCCAGGCCAAGAGGCCTCACCTTCAGCACCAGCAGCCGAGGCAGTTCCAGCCGCAGCCGTTCCAGCAGAGACAGCAGCAGCAGCAGCAGCAGTAGAGGCAGCAGCATGTTATTTCTTGCCCTTTCTGTAAGAAACCAGGGCACGATTGGGGTGAATGCCAGCTGAGGCTAGGCAAGTGCCTACTCTGCGGATCATCAGATCATCAGTTGAGAGAGTGTCTCAAGTCTGCGGGACGGACATCTCAGGGAGCAGGAGCTAGGGCTCCGGCAGGACAACAGAGAGGACCAGCATTGCAGACTCAGCAACAGAGGTTCGTACAGCATCAACAGCAGGCCAGGGGAGGCCAGCAAGGACGAGCTTACGCCATGACACTTGAGGATGCTCAGGCAGTAGGAGAGGTGCTAGCAGGTTCTGATCTTCTCGATTCCATTCTACCTTGTCTCATTATACCTATGCTGAAATTCTATTTCATCTATTCTATCTGTTTCTTCATTGTTGATAAGTTTGATCTAGTGTTTCGTTATGTTTGTTTTCTTCTGAGAAAATCATATGGGCTAGGTCACCTCAGTTATGAGATCTAGAATCCTTGATGGTCGTGTTAGTTGGCATAGTGAGAACATATAGTCAGATTTTGGATGTATTTTTAGGGTATGGGAATTTAAGGTTTTCGCCGTCGCATGCGGCAATGCGAAAATTTTAAAAACCATGAACCTAAGGATACGTACCTTAGTCAAGGACTCTGTGATTATCGTAGCCATGCTCACTAGCATGACAGAGATTCTGAGAATCATGGTTTTGGACAGACGCATATGATTATCTGACGGTATGTTTGAGACTTTGATTGTGGGGTGTATGACCTAGAAGGACTACTACCATTTTAATTTCGAGGACGAAATTTTTATAAGGTGGGTAGGATTGTAACACCCAGTTTCTGAAATGAGGGTAATTTCGAAATTTTGTATTTTAATTTATTTAATTATGATATTTAAAATTCTCTATGATTTTTATTGATTTTTAATCATTTTAAAACTATTTTAAATCATGACTTATGATTTTGGTGTTTCTCTAGTGTAGCCCTAGAGACTACTTGACCAGGAACTAACCATGACCTTGGGAGCCTAACCATGTGAGTAGAGCTTCCATTTAGTACATTCTAGCCTAGAGGGTACTTTGGTAATTTTGGGGATTTATTTAATTTAATAGGATTTGTTAGAACTTATTGATTGTATGTGAATAATTGCTTGGTAAGTGATGTGATTAGCCTAACCTAGAAGGACCTACCCTAATTGTTTGGACTAACCTAGATTAGCCTTGGTTAAGTTGATGGTCATGTTAGCATTGACTAAGGTTGGTTAGCCATGATTTATGACTTGACTAGTCATGACTAGGATTAGTCATAGTCTTGAGTTAGTATAGCTAAAACCTAGAATCAATATGGACCATAGATCCTTAGTGGGAGATTGAGAGCCATAGATTGGGCACTAAACCCTAGGATGACCAGCCATGTAATAGTTTCCCCCCTATATAAACCTTCATGTTGAACTCTTGCCTCTTTTTTTTTTATCATTCTTGCAAGTCTTGAAGAAAGAGAGGTATAGACTCTTCCCCAATCCATAGTTCATCCATTTTTGATCCTTTTTTGCCCTAATCTTTTGCAATGTGATCTAATCTTCCCCCTCTTGCTGTCCATGGAGGTAGAATACTGATTTGGGGGTCACCTTGAGCTCAGGCTACAGTAATGGTGGCTGTTCAGTGAAGTTTTAGAGCTTGAAGAGAACCCATTGGTAAATCTCTTGAACCCTATTTAAACCACTGGTTTATCATCATGGATGCATAGCCCTAGGTCCCCTCTAGCTTCGGGTAGGAGATGACCCCTTCCTGTGTCGGATACGTGTCTGTATCAGACACGTATCAGCAGATTATTAGGGTGTTCGACCTTATGCCTCAATAGGATTACCTTCACTGTTTTTAATCTGTGTTTGAATGGAAATGTTTGTTTTAATGTCGTTTATGGGTTTCTTCTTGACTGAGCTTGTTTTGAGTAGGTTCGTGTCATGTTTGGGGCCTTGGACACGCTGCACAGTAGCCGGGTTGGGTTGCCCTGCTACCCGAGTCACATTGCAGACACAATGTGAGGTCTTTGGACACGAGATTCGATAGAGAGCTAGGGGCAATGTCTGTCAAGACATTCCCTAAGTTTCGTTGGATCTCGTTTGGTATCGAGAGAGAAATCTCGATGTCCTTGGTCGACTGACCCCACTGGTTCAGCCAGTTTGGGACTCGTGTGGTCCTTGGCTCTTGGACACGGCTGTGTCCAGTCCCTTGGATACGTGAAGTGCCCCCAGACACGAGCACACCTAGGTACCTAATTACCAACCTAATTTCTATTGATTTGGTTAGTGGTTGATTTATTTGTCGAATGGGAATTTCCCCATTTTCTGATACAGTCTGTGTCAGTGTTTTGAACCACTGTTTTTCTCCCTGTTTTGATTTTTGCATTATGAATTAATATCATGTATATTGTGATGATTTTCATTACTAGTATTTGGATGATAACTGAATTTGCATTACCTATCTTGATTTACAATGTGGGGAAAATCATGAGTACCATCACTGTCTCATTTTGTTCCTGTCAACACATTTCCTTTTTGCACACTGTCATTGGTTTGAATACCTGAGATTACCTTGTTTGTGAATACCTGAGATGGCTCATGGTTCAAATCTGAACTGAGATTTAACTTGTATATATATGTAATAACTGTGAATGTGATATACACACAGGTTTGAGGTACACCCTATTTTCCCTTCCCTTTCCTGTTTTGTTTTCCTGAGGATTGGTTTTCTTTACAAACTGAAAACTGAGTTTTGAAATACAAATGTGAGAATTGAATATGTTATGTTCCAGTTTTGTAATGAAAACTGAGAATTGGGTTTAGTTTCTTAACTACTTGAAATACATTGATTTCCTCCTTCCTTTTCTTCTTAACTGAGAACATGTTCTATTAATATAGGTTTATATGTTAACTGACACTGTGATTCCTATGTTTTCCCAACTTATTGATTCCTTGTTTTGCTATGTTTTCGATTCAAATTGATCCCTACATATCACTATACATGCCAGTTAAGTTTTTACATAGAGCATGGGCTTTTGGTTGTGAGGATGAGGTTTTGGATATAAGGTTTTGGTTTTTCAAATGACTGATAACTCATATCCTATAGTCTTTCATTCCAGTTTCCAATCTAGGGTGTTAAAACCTGAGTTTGCTAATGTTACTGTTAGATAATTTTCTGATGAATTCCTACATGGCATCCCCTGTTATATTCCAGTTTCCAGAAATGAGTTTTGTCATCCATTTTAGTTTAATTGTTACTGTTAATTTCATGGTATAGGACCCTAATGCTATTCTCCTACTTACATCTAACTATGGGTTGATTTTTTTGGTTGAATTGGGTGTGAGTTGAATTCAAATTGGGAGATCAATGTTCTGCCAATTTAACTGAACTGTGCAGTATTCTTCAAATGAGTTTTGGACAGTTACCTTGAATTTAATCCAATGTATTCACTGTTGTGATAGTTCCAGATTTAATAATTTTCAAGGGACATGTTACTGTCACTGTTTAGATTTAGGTGTTAACAATTGTTTATGGTAAACCTGAGATTAAGCCCTCTTTCCTGTTTTTTTTTTATGTTGCATTGCACTGCCTTTAATAATTTCTGATTGTTGGTTAGGAATTGAAATATAGACTGATTTATGCACATGCCTGTCATGACTTAAATCTGAGATTGAAGGGAAGGGGAGGAAACAATGAATTGATTCCTTTACTTCTAAACCTGAGATGTGAACTGTAGACTGAACCTAAGGATTTTTTTTATCACACAAGTCCTGTTGCACTGCTCTCACACAGGCCTTCCCCTCTTCACTGGTTGTATTCTGGAGATTCCTGCAAACACCCTCACACAGTGTCCTCTCTTCCCTTCACTGTTTGGTAATTCCTGCACTTTGTTCTACCACACACACACACCTTGCCTTCTTATGTACACATCATACACCATCACATAGACACAGGCCACTCTCTGAATTCCTGTCACAGCCTATCTTGCACACACTGTCACAGGTGACCCTCACCTATACACACACTCACATGCTTCCCCCTCTCTTTGTATATAATGTATGTATATATTATCTATATGTACATAGTGTATGTATCTATATATAGCCTATATATAGCCATGATATGTGGTGCCTATACCTATGTATAGGTATATGGGCACCTAGCTAGTGTATTTATATTATGGTGTTGGATGACACATAACTTGTAGTTAGTCTAGATAGCCTAGTAGTGGGTGTACTAGCTAGTATTGGTAGAGTGACCTAGTATTAGGCTAATATAGTAGACTGGTTGACCTAGTTAGACTTGGTTGACCTAGTTTGACTCCTAGGGTTGACCAGAGTTGACCAAGAGCTGACTTTGGCCTAGATTGACCTAGAATCATGTAGAATGCATAGTAGGACTCTATTTTACTATTCTGGACTTGTTGTGACTTGTGCTGTTCTGATTAGGAGCCAGACACCACTCCTCGGACGGTACTTTTCATATTGGACACTCAGATACAGGCGAGTACATTCTCTGATCGTTTCATACTTGTCACGATTTATATTCTCGCTCTAGATTACTTTTACTTGATGCTGTCACGTTATCATCACGGATTAGTACTATACGGATCTCTCCTTGGGATGTTACCCCCTTAGCGGGCGCATCGGATACCTTATGACATGTGTTTCATGTACATCATGTATTCCTTGCATCTGCGTTATTCATGTACACTCATGTTCTCTCATGTTCTTACATGTACGTTCATGTACTCTCATGTTCCTTCATGTACGCTCATGTTTGCCCATGTGTCTCTTGTATAACCAAAATATCATGTCCGTAACGTAACTTGAACAGATCCTTGTGTATTGATTGTGGGTAGGGGTGAGTATAAATGGCCATGTGATTTACCCATCATGTACACTCTGTTACTTTCATGTTCATCATGTACAACCTAAGCCAATTACATGCCATCTCGTACTCTAAATCACTAGTCACTTACAGTTCTTACTTATCATGTATATTTATTTCCAGTTATCAAATATCTCTCCTGTTTTCATGTACATCTTCTTACAGCGTTCATATATTTTATTCTATTGCCTGCTTTATATTTCCTGACATGATATGAACTGCATGAGATGTATTGTGCTCGCTCCTGTCCTGACTGGACCTGTTGAAAATATTACAGAGGACGAGGAGGAGGCTGGTCTGGATACTTACTACGGGGCAGCCTTAGATGACACCTGCGAGCTGGACCCTCAGGAGGACCCAGCTCTAGCTGAGGATTTCACCCCCACTGCCTAGACTAGATTAGTTAGGCTATTTATCATTTGTAGTCTGGAGACATGTTCTGGTTAGACTTTATTCTGGAGTTCAGTATTGTATATATTCCTTCATCTGAGACCTTGTACTGTTGGATATTGCTGGGATTATCTTAGACTGTTTTCATCTATTTCATTTCCTTGAGCTCTGTTCATATCGTGCTATCTCTTCCTTAGTTGTGATTGAGTTTACTACCGCTATGTCACCCCAATTCGGGGAATATAAACTGTTTAGATAGATTTTGTTAGATGTATGTTGACCCAGGACAGCGTTCTACCGCCGACGCTGCGGCGTAGGCTGGGCGCGGTTACGTTCTCGTACCCTTACAGTGGGTGCGGGTCGTGACAGGAACACCAGGGATGCCAAGTGGTGGGCAAGTTGTACATTCCCTTGTGATCCAGGATGTGCAGAAGAAGTCTCTCCCTCA
The DNA here is from genome assembly GCA_029216955.1 of Iris pallida. Lineage (NCBI taxonomy): Eukaryota > Viridiplantae > Streptophyta > Magnoliopsida > Asparagales > Iridaceae > Iris > Iris pallida. The sequence goes on from JANAVB010021599.1 coordinate 2,565,833, forward strand.
GAAGCTCGCGAAGTAGTCATTCTCTGGAATGTGAGGAAAAAATAAGTAATCTATCTAGGCAGAATAACTAAAATAATAATCCTAAGTATATATATACTACCGTTCCTATGCTATAATGATTCTTCTTAATATAACAATTCCCCTAATTAACACTCTATGTCTTAAGTGTTATTAGGCTGACCTGCATGGGCCACCACTAAAAATATGTCACGACCCACTCCCGAATATTCTGATACGTGTCGGACACATCCAGCCTACGCTATGAGACACAGCATAGTAAGCTGTTATAAACCTTTAATTATCTTTAAATTGTATTGAATCAGATTTATCACAATAACTATATCGAGATAAATTAGAAATATGTCCAAAGATGTCACTTAGTTATATTCTCAAAGCAAGAGTAAACTGGAAACAAGTCCAGCAAAATGAATGTTAACTATTTATTACAAACCAAGTTCAAAAGCGAAATGTAAGCTAAGCTCTAAGCTATAGGGTATTTCCCAGCAGGGACATCCTCTGGGATAGCGTCTCAATGGCAGATCCATAGTATGAATTGCAAAACAACTCCTCCTCAGTCAATTCACCTACACCGATCCAATTAGGAAATGAGCAAAGTACAACCCTATAACTTACAGTTATTGAAACATAGAAAAGACAAATATGGAAAGACATGGAAATAAGAAAATGACAGCTAGAATTTGTAATTGTAACAAGAAATAACGGTTGTAATATGACAAGAGATATGACTATGTAAAATGATTTTGAAAAGCTAGTAGACATATGATCAGCTATAATAGGAGAACTTGTAACATGTAAATAAAGACAACATGGGGGTACGGTATTGACTACACGTGTACGATGTGCTGTCACATCCACTTTTCATTTTAAGGGTATTCTGGCCATTTTGTAATTTTATATTATTTTATTAATTTATTGAATTCATGTGATGATATGTGGGTTGGTTTGATGTTTGAGTAGTCTTAATGGGTTTAACTTAGCCAATCATGACTACAAACCTAATGCCATAATTAGAACTAGTTTTCATCATTTATAATTTAATTCAGAATTAATTAGTTATTTTTAAATGATTTAAATGAATTTTAAGTCATTTTCTAGTTAGCCTTTTTAAAGCCTTTTTGGACTTGGGCTTTATTAACAACTTAGGGAGCCTAGGCCCATGTGCTAACCAAAACCCTAATCCCCTATAGTTGGCCGGCCATAGGCAGCCCACATTCTTTGTGTAGAAGTCATTAGCCTCCAGGAGAAACCCTAGCCTCCACTCTCCAAAATTCCCAACTTTTTCATCCGGAGTTCATTTCTCCCCAAACGAATTCCATTGCGCTCATAGGAAGGAGAGGATCTTACTGGAGCATTGCTAGCAAGGTTGTCGTGGCGTTTGCTTGGAGATACTCGATCGTTGGAGCGCTCGAGGGGCCTTTTATATTGAAATTCTGACTCTCAATAGGTAAATCCTATTCTAGCATTGTTTCTCTTGATTTTTCTCCATGGTAGTGTGCATCTAGGTACCCTCGAGCTGTAGGTTCGTTTTTGTCCAGTTTCGTATTCGTTTGGTGTCCGTATCGGACACGTGTCGATTTTTATATGTAGGTTTTCGATAAAATGTCGTAATGGTTTTAATCTTGAATTTTGCTGAATCTTTTTATATAATTTGGTAGCCCTATACACGAGGATCATGATCCCATGAGTTTTGACACGAATTAGACTCGTGTCCGTGTCCAAACTGGACACGAACATGCTATACGCCAGGCCGCGTGCGTGCCCTGCTGCTCGGGGTTGATTTCTTGATGCAAAGGCCACGTGGTCATGTGAAATTTGACGTGTAGGTGGGAGCCGTGTCTGAGAACGTGCTCCAAAATTTTGTGGAGTTTGGTCGAGAAACGAGGGAGAAATCGCGATCGCACTGATCGGCTACACGTACACGCGCGGGTCAGCCGCCGCTGACACGGTGTTCGTATGGACACGACACGACACGTGGATACGATTCAGGGTGTGCAACGTGTAGCGCTATACCTACCCTAGTCTAGAACACGAACATGAGACAAGAGGTGGGACACACGAGTCCCTAGACTCGTCGACATGCGTGTACGATGCTGTGCATGGGACTGTGCACGCACGCATACCCTTGCACGGATACGTCCCGCGTACGTGTCAGATACGACACGTCGCCCCACGTTAACTCTTCCAGTAGGTCGGGGATGTGTACGCCTAGGTGTACGCGAAGTTTCACGAGAATCGGATCGGAAACGAGCGAGAAATCGGGTTCGCATTGATTCGGTTCACGCGCGTATCAGGTTTTCCGATACTCGTTCGCTGGACACGATACAGACAAGGTTTCGACCACGGGAGTACCCGAGCATGTCCCATGTGTCGAGACCAACGTATTCGCCAAGTTTTACGTGTTAATTTGGAGTATTTTGTATTTTGGGTCGATATGTGGAAATTGGGTTTTTTCTTCAATTTAAAAATTGAATAGTTTTATAGTATTTTAATTTTCTGGATTTATGTATCAAATTCTGAGTTTGTGATTCTTATATGACATTCTAATTTTGTGGGAATTGATCCTTGGTTTTATATCCTGTTTAATTACCATTTACATATGCAATTTAAATTTACCTTTATGTATATATATGTATTTGTGTATATATATATATATATATATATATATATATATATAAATATATATATATATATATATATATATATATATATATATATATATATATATATATATATATATATGACTTGTATATATGTAAATATGTTGGAATGAGAGTTTAAGATTTTGATTTCCAGGTTTGAATTCACTTCTCGGATTCGAGTAACCTATTTCTTTACCTATATGAGTATGTATATGTATATTCATGCAACTACCAAAATATAGGCAATTAGCGACTGATATTTAGCGATAGATTTTTTCGTCGAAATTAGCGACGAACTTTCGACAAAGCACCGACGGATTACCGACGAGAAGTTGATAAATTTTTATTTTTATTTTAAGGGTGAGAAAAGGTCGCCAATCCATTTTTACGGCGTCGGAGAAATAGCGACGAATTTATGTTGTCGCTATGTAGTCGAATATTTGGCGGAAAATGTTGGAAAAAGTGGCAGAACAATTTTACGACTACGTAGCGACGGATATTCCGTCGGCAGGTATGTTAGTATAGCGTCGGCTTAGCGACGGATATTATCCGTCACTAATCCGTCGCTAAATGTATGACCCTAACTTAAATTGAAACGACGGGGGGAATTTTTTATGCCCCCCAAATTTTCACTCTCTCTCCGACGGCTCTCGCTCTCTCTCCCAAAGGTGATCCTCTCTCTCTCCGGCGGCTCTCTCTCTCCAGGTAATCCTCTATCTCTTTCTCTTTCTCTCTCTCTCTCGCGGTGGTCGGGGCGGCGGGGGGCGGGAGGCAGTTGGTCGGTGCAGCGGGTCGGGGGGGACGACGGGTCAGGGCAGCGGGGGTGGGGGTTGGGGTGGCGGGGGTGGGGATGGCGGTCAGCGGTGTGGGCGGTGGGGGTGGGGTACGTATGGGTGGCGGGGGGGGCAGCGAGTCGGGGGGGTCGGCGGGTCGGGGCAGCTGGTCGGGGGGAACGGCGGGTCGGGGCAGGGGGGTGGAGGTTGGGGTGGCGGGAGTGGGGATGGCGGTCGTCGGTGTAGGCGGCGGGGGTGGGGGACGTGTGTGTGGCGGGAGGGGGGAGCGGGTCGGGGGGGTGGGGGATGTGTGTGTGGCGGGAGGGGCAGCGGGTCGGGTCTTGGTAGGGGACGGCGGGTCGGGGTAGTGGGGGGTCAGGGTTGGGGTGGCGGGGGGGGGGGGGTGCAGCGGGTCGGGTCTGGGTGGGGGATTGCGGGTTGGGGCAACGGAGGGTTGGGGTATCGGATATTTGGTATCGAAAAATAAATAATTAATAATAAATTATTTACATTTAGAAATATTTAATTTATACATTTAGGCATAATTTAAGTATTTTCAGAGTTATTTCTTAGTAGTTTTGAAATTAAATAAAATAGTAGTCACCCTTGCCGATTGGTTTACATACAATAGATTGATTTTCTTTGTCGAATTGACCGAAAGAGAGACCCACAATGTTGGTATCGGATCGGTATCCGACTATTCCTACGAGTATTGGTATCGGAGATAGCGGTAGTATCGGCGGTTTCGGATCGGAGTATCGGATATTTGGTATCGGAAAATATTAGGTATTGGTCGGTATCGGATCGGAACATGCCAAACCGTATCGGTATTGCCCGTATCAGTGATTACTTTCCTATGTTTGGGTGCCAAAGGAATTGACAAGGAAAGGAAAGTGATTCCCAATGGAAGGAAAATTTGGGGGCAAAGTGATTCCATCCATCCAAGCAAGGAATCACTTTCCCATCCATCCATCCTAGTGTATATGAGTATGTAGAGGAGTATGACTACTAGCTAGTATGTATAGGAGTATATGGTTACAAGATCCTAGTGTAGAGGAGTTTGTAGAGGAGTATGGCTACTAGTGATAGATTGGTTTATGTGTATCAGTATCAGACTATTTCTATGAGTATCGATATCGTTTTCAGATTATTTCTATGAGTATCGGAATCGGACTATCAGTACGGTATCGGTATCGATATCGGTATCGTTATCGATATCGGACTATCGCTATCGGTATCGAACTATCGGTAGCGGATCCACCTCCTCGACCGTATGTACTTAGTATCGATCGTAGCGGATTAGTATCGGTATATCGGTTTGGTATAGGTCGTATCGGATGGTATTGACCTTAGCAAATTTGTATCGTCCTATCCGATATGTATCAGCCGTATAGCTAGGATTCGTATTGGCCTTATCGATTCGGTATCGGCCATATCCGATAGGTATCGGCCGTATCGGATATGTATCGGCAGTATCAGATTAGTATGGTGGAAGGTTTAGTAACAACTGTACATGGATTTTTCTCTTCTCGAGCTAGAATACCATTGCAAGAGAGTCACGAGAGAGTACAAAAACCTCATAGATACTGATGTTTACGAGAGTGATTAGCCAATTACAGTAACATACATGCTGTATTTTCCATCAGGAATGGAGAGATTGAAGGCAATAACATACAGAGTTGTATTTCGGAAGAAGAACTCCTATAAACTCTTTATTCACAAAGCAAGCTATAGAGAATATAGAACAAGTATCGAGTTCATAACCTACTTCGCAAGAGAAGTATATTACTGTTCTATGTCAGATCAGCCTGAGATAACTGAGAACATTAAGATACTTCTCTTGCGAAGTAGGTTATGAACTCGATTCTTGTTCTGTATTCTCTATAGCTTGCTTTGTGAACAAAGAGTTTATAGGAGTTCTTCTCCTGAAATACAACTCTATATGTTATTGCTTTCAATCTCTCCTTTCCTGATGGAAAATGCAGCATGTATGTTACTGTAATTGGCCAATCACCCTCGTAAACATCAATATGTAGGAGATTTTTTTACTCTCTTGTGACTCTCTTGTAATGGTATTCTAGCTCGAGAAGAGAGAAATCCAAGTACAGTTGTTACTAAACCTTCCACGATGCTAATCCGATACGGTAGATACATATTCGATACGGCCGATACCTATTGGATATAGCCGATACCGAATTGATAAGGCCAATACGAATCCTAGCTATAAGGCCGATACATATCGGATAGAACGATAACAATTCTCTAAGGTCAATACCAATTTGATACGGCCTATACCAAACCTATAGACCGGTACTAATCTGATGCGGTCGATACTAAGTACATCTGGTCTATATACCAGCGGATCTACCCGTTACATGATTATATACTAATTCTGTTTAGTTTGTCTTACGATACAGATTTTCACATCAATCTGTGATGGATCGTTATTTCGTTGATCGTACATGGATGTACAAACGACAACACGAGAGCAGAATAGGTATGAGTGACAATTTTTAGGCAGGCGTGGAAGTGTTTCTTAAGTATGCCATGAGCAAAGCTCAGTACATGGATGATAACAAAATCAAGTATCCATGTCGTAATTATCGCAATAGACGTTATGAAGAAGTGGTGACTGTGAGAGATCATTTGATCCGTAAGGGTTTCGTACATGATTACGGCCTGTGGTCCTCGCAAGGTGAACTATATACGAAAAGACAGGTTACGAATGCTGCTACTTATGCTTTTGATGACAATGCTGCAACAGATTTTGTCATCGAAGACGACGAATGCTCTGTTGATTATGGAGACCTGCAGAACCTTGCACGAAATATGGTGTACGACGCGGCAGGGCCTAATTTTGATCCGGAGGATCCTAATCCCGAGGCAAAGGAGTTCTATGATTTGTTTCAGGATGCAAAAACTCCTCTATATCCTGGTTTTGAGACTCATTCCGTACTGTCAGAGACGATGCGGTTGTTGAACATAAAGTCCAATTTTAACTTACCCCAAGCTTGCTATGATCGGATTATACAACTAATCAAGGAGGTGTTACCGAAGGAATCAAAAGAGCTTCCAAAAAAGTTCTACAAGTCAAAGATGATGGTCCGACAACTGGGACTGGAGTACGAGAAGATAGATTGTTGTTGCAACAGATGCATATTTTCCTACAAGGAGAACGAGGACATAGAAAGTTGCAGCTTCTGTAATGCGGATCGTTACAAGCCCGTCAGGGAAAAAGGAAGGTCAACTAGAAAACAACGTCCTTACAAGTATATGTATTACTTGTCGATCACGAAGCACTTGCAGAGGATGTATATGTCTCAGAATATAGCAGAACACATGATGTGGCACAATGAAGAACGCACAAAGGACGATAAAGAATTGTCACATCCTTCGGATGGAGAGGCGTAGAAATATTTCGATTTGTGTCATCCAGATTTTGCTGCAGAGCCTAGAAATATACATCTGGCGCTATGTTCTGATGGCTTCGCCCCTTTCGGGCAGTCGGGATCTCAATACTCTTGCTGGCCGGTCATTCTTATCCCTTACAATCTGCCACCATGGATGTGTATGAAGACTCCTTATATGTTCTTGACAGCTATCATACCGGGTCCCAAAAATCTGACGAAGAATATCGATATAAATTTACAGCCGTTGGTGGATGAGCTGAAACAGAGGTGGGAGATCGAGTCGCGACCTATGATATTTTCTGGAAACAGAACTTTCAGATGAGAGCTTCACTGATGTGGACAATCAATAATTTTCTCGCATACGATATGCTGTCGGGATGGAGTACTCACGACACCTTGTCTTGTCCGATATGCATGGAAATAGTAAGGCGTTCCATCTTAAGCATGGAGGAAAAACTTCTTTCTTTGACTGTCACCGTCAATTTCTGCCCGCGAGTCATCCTTGGAGAAAGAACAAGGACGCGTTCAGAGCTGGAAAACAAGAATTTTCTCATCCGCCTGCCAGATTGTCAGGATACGATATTTGGGAAGATGTAAAAGACTTGCCCACTGTAATAGAAGATCCATCGAACAATCGTGTCGATGGGTTCGGACAAAGCCATAACTGGACCAAACGGAGTATCTTCTGGGACTTGCCTTTTTGGAAAGATAATCTTATAAGGCATAATCTTGATGTTATGCATATCGAAAAAAATGTGTTCGATAATGTCTTCAATACCGTCATGGATATTAAAGGAAAGACGAAAGATAATCCAAAAACAAGACAAGACATTGCCGAGATATGCAAGCGTCCTTATCTGAACTTGATATAAAGGGGACCTGGTGGACAATTAACTAAGCCGATAGCATAATACACATTGAGCAAGGAAAATAGATTAATAATCTATAAGTGGGTATCTACTTTAAGATTTCCCGACGGCTATGTGTCAAATTTGTCTAGATGCGTTGATCTCTATGAATGCACGCTAACGGAAATGAAGAGTCAAGACTGCCACGTGTTCATGGAAAGATTACTGCCCATTACTTTGAGAGAGTTGTTGCCTTCTGCTGTATGGGTTCCATTGGCCGAACTATCTACATTCTTCAGGGATATTTGTTCAACTAAGTTGACGGTGCAACACATAGTTGAACTTGGGGAGAAGATTGTCTTAACAATTTGCAAGTTAGAGAAAATATTTCCTCTGGGCTTCTTCGACAGCATGGAGCATCTACCGATTCATCTAGCATACGAAGTCCGTGTCGGTGCATCTGTTCATTATCGATGGATGTACCCATTTGAAAGATACATAAAAATTTGTGAAACCCAGAGTTTTAGAATTATTTAATTATTGGTTTGTAGTGTAATTTTGTTCAATTATTATTATAGTTAATATTATTATAGTTATTATTATTATTATTATCCAGCCAATAATATGACATTTGGACCAAGTCTGAGACTCATATAATTATTATCCTTTATTTATAATTATTATAATTAGTATGGGTACTGCTTTTAGTATTTTTGGTGCAGGGCTTCGGCCTGCTGAATGGACCACTTCCCGGCGTTCAGGATTCACCCGAGTTTTACTATTTTTCCAAAAAATTCATTCACGTAAATAATTGTAAGGGCATAAGCCTAAATTTCTATTTGGTTAGCTGTGCCCTTGTATTGTGTAGATTAGGATTTTTCCTTTATTTTCTGGTTGGTTTTATCGTTTTCGTAATTAGGCGCTTCGTGACAAAATGGCTAATAAATATTTTGTATAAATTAATAAGGATTTTTTATGATAAAATAACTTGAATAAAATATTGGTAGTTAACAAAACACACATTTTATCATTGAAAGAAAATGTTGTTTTATACGTATAATATTAAAAATATAAAGTTTTGCGAATTAACCGGTAACGACAATTTTTCCAAGTAAACCAGAAACTGGCTATCCAACTATATGAGAACCAACGTAGTTCGCGTCGTAAACCGTTAGCAGTAGATTAAATAAACAAACCTAAAAACTTGACTAGGACCTGCTACTAGAAATTGCAACTAGCACACCTAGAATGGTCTCATTATTGGTTCTAAGTCAAGTTCTCCAATTGTAGGATCTCGGAGACGAACCTAGCATCTTCCCGGAACCAACATCGTTTCCAGTTATAAACAAAGGCAAGTACGGTTGTGTTTGTTGAGCAATTTAATTAGTAGTTGTTATCTGCATGCTTAAACCACATTGTTACACGAAACTCTCTCCTAGAGTATTGATTGATATTGATTGATTGCGGGATATTAGGGGAGTAGTGTAGTGTCTATGACCAATACCCCAAATAGTATAATGATTGTATTAGCTTACCCCTCTTACACACGGGGATAAGCCATATCGTATCGGCAGGATACAATTGTACAACCCAAGTCGGTCATAGTCATTATCTACTCAAATCACATTGTTTTCTATCGTGTAGAATTGTTGGAAAATATTATTTCAAAACTGTTTAATATTGCAAATTTTTAATTATTAGTTGAATTGTTTAATTTTTATAATTGTACTTTACTTCCTCCTGACTGGAGACAACATTTTTAGGGGATTTTGAGGATGCTGAGCTATTGTACAATAGCTATTATGACCCAGTTCTGTACCCTGTGGTGTTGCCAGAGTCTCCATTGGAGGACGCAGGACCTGAGGCCGACGAACCGAACGCTTAGCTAGATATTTTTCTGTTTCCAGTTTGTTGTTTTGGAATTTTGTTAATTTAAATTCAGTATTTCATTACAGTTCTTTTACTTTCCAGTTGTATTTATTCAAATGTTGAATAAAGTTTTAAATTCCTATATATTCAGTTGTGACAAATGTATAGATGTTGTTGTGAATACCTGCTAATGGAACATCTTACTGCCGCCGTCTCACAACGGTGCAGGCTGGGCATGATCCGGTTCGACCCAATTATTTGGGATCGGGTCGTGACAAAATTGATATAATTTAAGTTGAATTTCAGTGGGTTTTAAAATTCATTATTAATTCTCAAGATAATTTGTCTCTCTAGATACCTACACCATCTAAAGAAGAAAGTTGGCAACAAGACTCATATAGAGGCTTCGATATGCGAAGCATATCTTATCGAGGAGGTGTCAAACATCTGCTTTATTTATTTCGATACTTATGTTAAGATAAATCGAAATAGACCTCAAAGGAATGACGAGGACATTGAGGATGGAGGTATATTCAATGTAAAGGGCAAGCCTGTTGGGGCTAGTAAGAAATGGTGGTTGACTGACGATTAGTATGATACCGCTCACCGATATATCTTGTTAAACTGTGACATACAAGAAGTAAGAGATTTGGAGAAGTACATAAGTACACTTGCACTCGTTATAATCTCTAATTTGGTGAAGTAAGTGACTACACTTATTTTTATTCTCTCTAACAGTGTATTTAGAGATGAAGTCAAAATGAGGACACCCGATATTACCGATAAGGGACTTCAAAGTGAGGTTGATTGAATATTTCTGTCCTGGTTTTGCAAATACGTAAGTAACTGAGATAATATGTTATGCGGCTACCATTAAAATATAGGCATCTAAAATATTTAAATTATTAATATTTGTTTACAGGTTTTATTGCCTGAAACAACACTCACAAATGAGAGTGTTTGTTATCTGGCATTGGGACCGAACTAGCAAGCAAAGACTTGGCCAGGCTATGTCGTTAATGGCTTCAAGTTTAAGGCAACTCAGAATGTTATAAATGTCGAATTTATCAATGACGGCTTCAGTACCAAGGATTCCGGTGCTTGCATAAGAGGCACCATATATGACGACGAGCCGGACTTTGACTATTATGGAGTGCTTTGGGATATTGTAGATTTACAATATACTGCCCCATATGATATGCATATTGTGATGTTCAAATGTGAGTGGTTCGATACGACACCAAATATTGGTTGGAGAATCGATAAACAATTTGGATTTGTCGATATAAATCATCGCAGGAGGTATAAAGGGTCGAACACATTTGCGATAGCAAGTCAGGCTGTTCAAGTCTACTATACAAGCTACCCAAGGCGTTGTAGAGATCAATTTGACTGGTGGGCAGTATGCAAGATTAAATCTAGAAATACATTCAGCGTTGGAGATCCAGCATACCAAGAGGACCAGATCAAAAAGTTCCAATACTTGGGACAATAGTCGGATACAATGGATGTTGAAGATATTCTTGAAGAAAATAGAGGGGAGGAAGAGGTTGATACACAAGACTTAGCTATCAACCAGGGGAGAAAGAGGTGTCTTGTCCCAAATATTAAGGCAGAAGAAGAAGAAGAAGAATTTGATGGGGATGAGGATACAGATGAAATCGACGATGAGGATAAGGATGAGGATGCAGATAAGGATGATGATGAAGACGAGGCCGAGGACAAGAACGAAGATGATGACGATGATTAGATTAAATACCATTGTATATTAAAAACACTTCCAATTACGTGAATTCAGTTTGACCTCATAAAAGCAATACGTGAATTCATGGTTTTTTCGTTCGATCATCCACTTATTGTATGATTTTTTTTACAGATGGCACTGCTAGTCCTTTTCGTCGTGGAGACAATCGTCGCCCTGCTGGTGGTATATATATTTTAGTTTAGAATTTTATATTCATTTATACTTCTATATTGTTAATTATGTTTATGTGTTCTATATACAGGTCATGATGGCTGGCCGTGGTCGTGCTGCTGGTGGTGGTCGTGCTGGTGGTGGTGGTAGTCGTGGTCGTGGTGGCGCTGGTGGTCATGGTCACATTCAATCTTCCTGGGATGTGACCCCATCCAGCAAACCCGACCCGGAGAGTACCCCGGGCACAGACTCATCCCGTCGTCGATCGACAACTTCATCGAGGCATGAGTCTCCATCCGCTAGCGGATCCGTTCCGCCAGCGGACCCACCAGCAGATCCACCAGTTACTGCATAGTGGGCCCCGGAGTACCCCTATACTCGGTTCCATTCAGTTACTGGGGAGTACATGCGTGGACCTGCGGATCCTTCGACGGCACCAAAGAGGCCGATAGGCGAGTTCCGAGGAGAGCTATGGCCCGCGGGGTCCTCGTAAGTAAATTTAAGATAATTTATTAAGTTTGTTTCATTTGTTCAAGTTAATAATCCAGTCCTTGCTTCTTTGTAGGTTTTTTCCGTTTAATGTTGCTAGCTCTCTAGGGGAAATTACCCGGGCTAACTTCCATGGCCCCTACCTCAACTTTTCGTCGCTGCCCCCAAACATGAAGTACGTCTGGCTCGACGAGTTGAGGGTATATATATATATATCGTATGGTTAATTATTAGTTACTCTTTAATCAACTATTTTTTAATTACGTGATAATTGAATTTGTATGTTAGACGACGTTCTTGTGACCCCTCTATCGCAAGAATACGATCCGTAGGACCTACAGAAGCGCTGCCTCGAAGAAGATACGGGATATAATTCATGACCTTAAAATGGGGCAGACGAGGCCGAATTGGATCTGGCAGGACTATTATGAGGAGGTCTTGGATAAGATGGATACTCCTGCGTACAAGGAGAAATCGGAGAAAGCGAAGGCGAACTGACGGGCCGCGGGGCTTCATACGGGGGGATCAAGGCCCCATGCAGCGGCGCTTGCAGATCTGGTGAGGTACCACAAATTCATTTCACTATCGAATTTGGTATTATTAATATACGGAGTTAATTAAATTCTACTGATATTTTGTTTGTAGACCCAACTGGCGGTGAAGGAGTAAAAATCGTCAGAATCGGTCATCATGCATGATTTGTTCCAGCATACGCACAAGATGTGAAAGGATGGAAGCTTCGTCGACGAGAGGGCCAAGGAGACTGATGTAAGTACTTACGTTTATAAGATTTATGTTAGAATTAAAAGTATTCTGACTATAACTTAGGTAAACTTAGGATTCATACTATAACTTAGGGAAACATAGGATTTAGATTACAACTTAGGAAAACTTATAGTATAAATACATTCATTTGATAGGCTGCATATCGTGAGGCCCTTAGTCGGGCTCAGTCATCTGCTGTCGAAGATGTCGGTAAAACGACGCCCGCCCAGACGCCCTCTTCTATGGCCGCTCGTAATGACTTGTTCGTAGATAACGTCGGCGGCTTTAAGAAAGGGCGCCTGTACGGAGTCGGCTCCCTGGCGCCGTTGCTCATGGCGACTCAGAGATTTCCACCGACACCGCCTCCTCCCGCGGCCCCGGCAGACGATGATGTGAGATCATAGCTTGCGCAGCTGCATGAGGTGGTGTCGTCCTTGCCGGAGCAAATTGCCACATATTTTCTACCTCCTTCTGCTGCTGCCGGTCCGTCTGCTGCTGGTGTCGGTCCGTCTGCTCTGCTGCTGGTAACGGTCCTTCTTCCGTCTGTCATCTTTCTTTTAACCCTGCTGCCCCTCTGGTACCGCCTCCGACTGTGACGACACTCTTTGACTTGATGTCGCCAGAGCAGCTACGCCGACTTTCGGGCAATATCTTCGACGGATTACCGCCATACATAGTGGAGCAGTATTATCGTCGGTCGCAGCAGGGAGTACCACCACCGGACGATCGAACTCCTCCTCCTCCTTGATGTATTGTATTTGAATAGTTTTTAAATTTTGAATATTTGTGAAAATTTTGGATATTATAACGACGGATATTAGTTTTTGATTTTTGGATAATTTGTGTGTATTTATATTGGTTAGGGTGATGCATATTTGTGATGCATTATATTCGTGTGTGATTTATATTGGTCTATGTGATTGTATATGGTAATTTTTTGATGTTTCGGATGTTGTGTGAATAGGGAAAGCTCTGCAATTTTTCAAAAAAAATCTTAGTAAGCGACAGACTAGTGACGGATTGGCGACGGATAATCAGTTACCGACTACATTTCGACGAAAAATTCGTCGCTAACTGGAGGATTCCCAATACTTTAAAGTTAGCGATGACCTGTCGACGGATTATCCGTTAGCAAGGTTCTGATGGTATGAAAGTTGTACAGGACCTTAGCGACGGACAAGCCGTCGGTCTCTCATCGGCTTTCACTTGGCGACGGATAATCCGTCGCCAAATGCAGCAGCTAATTCGCGACGGTTTGGCTACTAAGTCAGACGGATTAGCAACGGAATATCCGTCGCCATGGTTCTGGGAAGGTCAAACATATCCAGAACCGGGTCGACGGATTATCCGCCACGATTCCGTCGCTAAGCCGTCACGAGGTAGCGACGAAAAGCTACGGAATAGCGACGGACCGATACTCTCTGATACGCGTTTACCGACAAGTTTTTGAAGAAATTGCGACGGACCGATACTCTCTGATACACAGTAACGATGGTTTTCCGACGGACTAGTCCGTCGGTAAGAGTCTCTATAATTCACTACTTGATACTTGAATTCGACGAAAAAATGTCTGTAAGCCGTCGCTAATATAACGAATACTGACGAAGGAAGGCCGTCGCTATTCCGTCGAGTTGCGACTACCTAGCGACGGACATTTTTTAGCGACGAGCTGATTGCCGACAGATTGTTTTGATCAAAATCCGTCAGTGATCCGTCGCTAATCTGTATTAGTGATGGATGGGTGACGGATGTGGCCGTCGCTAAAACAACAAATTCTGGTAGTGACATATATATATATATATAGTTTTCCTTCAAATGGATATATTTGTATATGTGATATATCCCATAGTTAATAATTGGTTTTTAATCTCAGATTTGATTCATTATACAGCAGTCCTTTATGACTGTTTCCTTCAGTCACATATTATATATTATATGTGTATGTATAGATATATGTGTATGTATATATACATATGTATGTATATACATATAGCCTTTGTAAATTAAGTTTATATATAGGTAATGTAATGTTTGCTTGTGATATGACTATAGGGAGTGTTGGGACAGATTAGGAACGTCATAAGGAGCCTAGTTTGGTCGAATTGGCCGACAAGTTGACCAAGTTGACAAAAGTCAACTTTGGGTCAAACTAGATCCAAATCGACTCAAACGAACTCTGAATGACTTGAAAACTTGAGTATGACCTAAAAATTAGTAAACGGACTAGTTGACCTTCAGTTGACCAGGTTTGACCAGAGTTGACCAGGTTTGACTAGAGTTGACCAAAGGTTGACCTTGACCTAGAAGGACCTAGAATCATGTATATTATTCTTTAGCTTGTTTAATATTTCTTTTCATGTTATGAACTATGTGAGAGATATGTATTCGTTTCTATCCTGACTAGACTTATTGAAATATTACAGATGATAAGGATTGCTACGATACTTACTATGGAGCAGGCCTAGTTGACACAGCTGACCTCGACCCTCAGCAGGATCCAGTAGTCGCTGAGAACTTGCCATGAGTTAGATTAGACTGATATTACTATTTAGTTATGAGACTTTGTGATTGTATTAAGATTTATTATGGTGTGGTTTACATCGGGATTTATATTCATATTGTGACTCTCTGTTGAGATTATCTTTCTTTTACTCCATCTTAGTTATTGTGATTTAGTTGTACCATATATATGTCATTCTCTAATTGGAGCATATTCTAGATTGTGTTAGATGTTGGACCTAGGATAGTGTTCTACCACAAACACTGCGGCGTAGGCTGGACGTACACACGTCTTATGCCCTTACACTGGGTGCGGGTCGTGACACGTTTTTAGTGGTGGCCCATGCGGGTCTTCTTAGTCACAACTAGTACAATTTTGTAGTGGTACTCGAACTAGAGTATCACTACAGCCTGCAGTAGGGTATAGGATATAAGTTAAGGTACTCAATCACATTAGGAAAACTCTTATCTAATTATTGCTGTTAATTATCTTCTTTTGAAAACAAACTGTCCTCCTTTGATTATTTTGCTTCTTTCTCAGTAATTGATTCTTTGTTTGATCTGTCTTCAGGATGGTGGAGACACGATCGCAACGCTCTGGTCTTAGGGATACCGCTGAGAGGTCTGCCACTTCTTGCACGACTCAGTAGGACTCAGGGACCACAGTACCTCTTGTTCCAGCTCAGGTGGGCCCGTCTGCAACTTTTAGGGGTGCTCCTTCACCAGTTCCGAGGACTATACCAGGAGTTCAGGGGATGCTACCACCACCGCCTCAGGGGACAGTTGATGTGACACAGTTCTTCATCTTCATGCATCTAATGATGGAGACTCAGCGACGCCAGACAGAGGATATGAGACATGGCATTGACAATGCCCATCAGTTAGCGATGGTGGCAGTAGAGAGGGTGGCTGCCCAACCACAGGAAGGACAGATCCAGCCGTACCAGCCGAGGACTCCAGGTATTCAGGACTTCTAGAAGATATGGCCACGAGACTTCAAGGGTACCGAGGGTATCCTATATGCCGACGACTGGATCGAGCTTATAGAGAAGATCTTTTATCTCGCAGAGATACCGGCTAGGCTCCAGGTGGAAGCCGCGGGCAGTCAGATGCAGGACCTTGCCCGCACTTGGTACCAGACCGACCTCTGGGTTGGTACTACGAGGCAAACTTGGGAGGCTTTCAAGAAGCTTTTCAAGGAGAAGTTCTTCCCCGACACAGCACTTGGCGCTTTGGAGACGCAGTTCGAGAACCTGGTTCAGGAGAACTAGACAGTAGAGGAGTACGTCCGAGAGTTCTGTCACCTGGGCAGATTTGTGGAGGGCCTTAGCGAGACAGCGAAAGCTAGGAGGTTCAGGAAGGGTTTGGTTAAGGAAGTCAAGTCCTTGACCAAGGGCAACAGGAATGCTACATTCGAAGAGATTTTGATGGGAGCTATGGCAGCGAAAGATGACCTGGAACTGAAGACGAAGAGAGGTCATAATTCACATGGAGCCAGTGGCAGTGGGGGACCAGCCAAAAGGCCTTATTATAAGCAGCAGCAGCATCATCAGAGGCCATTTCAGCAGAAGCAGTTTCAGCAGGCACCGAGACAGCAGCAGACCATCAGTTGTACTTTTTGCTAGAAGCCAGGGCATGTCTGGAATGAGTGCAAGAAGATGCTCGGCAAGTACCTACTTTGTGGTGTAGCAGAGCATCAGTTGAGGGATTGTTCCATGGCTGCGGGACATACAGCTCAGGAAGCAGGAGCCAAGGCTCCGGTAGTGCAGCAGAAAGGACAATTGTCGACCCAGCAGCAGAAGTTTATTCAGCACCAGCAGCAGGCCAGAGGAGGTCAGTAGGGGCGAGCTTTCGCCATAGCAGCTGAGGAGTCTGAGCCAGTAGGAGATCTTATAGCAGGTTCTGTTCTTATCGACTCTTTCCCCACATTCGTATCATTTGATTCGGGTGCTTCCCATAGCTTTATGTATGTATCATTTGTTATTAGACACCAGCTTTCTTCTGAACCATTGCCTAGGACTTATACGATCACGACTGGGGATGGAATTATCCTCGCCCGTAATGTTTACAAGGATCGGAGAGTAGTTTTGGGAGACCGCGAGTTGGATGTGAGTCTGCTCGTAATGCCATTACCGAACTACAATATTATACTCGGTATGGATTGGTTGAGCAGACACC
Organism: Iris pallida; assembly: GCA_029216955.1. Lineage (NCBI taxonomy): Eukaryota > Viridiplantae > Streptophyta > Magnoliopsida > Asparagales > Iridaceae > Iris > Iris pallida. The sequence goes on from JANAVB010021599.1 coordinate 2,583,239, forward strand.
ATGCCAGTATAGATTGTCGATGTGGTAGAGTTCTTTTCAGAGTGCCAGGAGAGCCAGAGTTCGAGTTTACCAGGCAGGAGACAGAGCAGAGCAGCAGAGTTTTCTGTGGAGTTTCAGCAGAGGAGCAGAGCGTGTCACATCCATTGATAGCTGAGTTTATGGATGTGTTTCCGGAGGAGTTGCCAGGGTTACCTCTGAACAAAGATGTAGAGTTCTCTATAGACTTGGTGCCCAGTGCAGAGCCGATATTTCAGCACGTCTATAGAGTTAACAACAGTGAGCTTGTGGAGTTGAAGAAGCAGGTGGATGAGTTACAGGACAAAGGCTTCATTCGATCTATTTCCTCACCGTGGGGTGCGCCAGTACTCTCTATACCGAAGAAGGATGGGTCGGTACGGATGTGAATCGACTACAGGGTACTCAACAACCTTACGATCAAGAACAAGTATCCGCTGCTGAGGATCGATGATTTGTTCGATCAGTTGAACGGAGCGAAGGTATTCTCCAAAATTAATCTGAGGTCAGGTTATTATCACGTGAAGGTGAAGAAGGAGGATATTTCGAAGAAGCTTTCAGGATTCGGTATGGTCAGTTTGAGTTCATGGTGATACTGTTTGGGTTAACTAACGCCCCGACGGTGTTCATGAACTTGATGAACAAGGTATTCCACTAGTACTTAGACAAGTTCGTGGTGGTGTTCATCGACGACATCTTGGTGTATTCGAAGACCCCAGAGGAGCACGAGGAGCATTTGAGAGTGGTTCTGGAGACTCTCAGGAGGGAGCGGCTTTACGACAAGCTCTCGAAGTGTGAGTTCTTCTTAGATAGAGTTGATTTCCTAGGTCATGTTGTGACCGAAGATGGGATCTCAGTTGACCCGAAGAAGATCAGAGCAGTCGAGGCGTGGACAACACCGAGTTCAGTTATAGAGATCGGGAGCTTTTTGGGATTAGTAGGCTACTACAAGAGGTTTGTTCAGGATTTCTCCTGGGTTGCAGAGCCGTTGACTAGGCTGACCCGGAAGGACGCAGAGTTTATCTGGTCAGAGGAGTGTCAGGTTGCTTTTGATGAGTTGAAGAAGCGACTGACGACGGCCCCAATCTTGACATTGCCATCAGGATCAGGCGGGTTCACTATCTACAGTGACGCCTCAGGAAATAGTTTGGGTTGTGTCTTGCAGCAGCATGGGAAGGTGATTGCCTATGCATCCAGACAATTACGTCCGCATGAAAAAAACTACCCTACCCATAATTTAGAGTTGGCGTCAGTTATCTTTGCTCTTAAGTTGTGGAAGTACTATCTATACGGAGAGCGTATGAAGATCTTCACAGACCACAAGAGCTTGAAGTATGTGTTTACACAGAAAAAGCTCAACATGAGGCAGCACAGATGGTTAGAGTTGATGAAGGACTTCGATATTTTACTGCAGTATCATCCAGGGAAAGCCAACGTGGTTGCCGCTGCCTTGAGTAGGTATCCGGTAGCTATGTGTTTGACGATGGATCGTCACTTGTTAGCAGATTTGGAGAGCTTGGGGATCGAGGTGATTGTGCCAGGAGTTTAGATGCAGATGTGGGGCCTTCAGATTCAGTCAGACTTGATAGAGAGGATCAAGTCAGCTTAATTCGACGATGTTACTCTACGGTGTATCCGAGAGCAGGTTCGAGCAGGATTGGTGGATGATGAGTTTGTCATTGCAGAGGATGGTACATTGAGGTACGGTTCCAGACTGTATGTGCCTAGCGGAGAGCTTCGGGAGCAGGTCATGCAGGAGGCCCATCGCTCTCAGTACTCTATGCATCCAGGTGCTAACAAGATGTATAGGGATTTGAAAGAGCATGTATGGTGGTATGGGATGAAGCGGGAAGTAGCACGCTTCGTAGCCAGGTGTTTAGTCAGTCAGCAGGTTAAGGCAGAGAGGCAGAGGCCAGGAGGACTGTTGCAGCCATTGCTCATTCCGGAGTGGAAGTGGGAGAACATCACGATGGATTTTGTTTCTGGATTGTCGCGTACACTAGGAGAAAAAGATGCGATTTGGGTCATCGTGGACAGGTTGACCAAATCGGCCCACTTTTTGCCATTTAAAGTAGGTATATCTACTGAGAAGCTAGCAGAGATGTATATGCGGCAGATTGTCAGGATACATAGAGTTCCTGTGAGCATTGTCTCGGATCGGGATAGTTGCTTTACTTCCTATTTCTGGCGGAGTCTGCAGACTAGTTTGGGCACTCAGCTCAAGTTCAGTACTGCATACCATCCTCAGACGGACGGACAGTCAGAGAGGACTATTCAGACACTCGAGGACATGCTGTGGACTTGTGTTCTGGATTTTGGAGGATTCTGGGAGGATCACCTGCACTTGGTGGAGTTTACATATAACAATAGTTTTTAGGCCAGCATTGGGATGTCACCATTCGAGGCACTGTACGGGCGTAGATATCGTACACCCTTGTCTTGGGATGACGTTAGAGAGCGAGCTTTATTGGGACCTGAGATGGTTGTTGATGCAGCCGAGAAGGTGAAGCTGATCAGAGATCGACTTCGCGTGGCGCAGGACAGACAGCGGCATTGGACCGATAGCCACCGAAGACCTTTACAGTTTGAGGTACAGCTTAGACTTAGGATTAGAATCTTGTTGTTTGTGATTTTTGTTGAATCATGAGATTGTTATAGTTAAGTTGAGACCATGTTTGTGTTAGGTTGGTGATCTGGTGTTCTTGAGGATATCTCCGATGTGTGGTACTATTCGCTTTAGTGGAGGGAGAAAGCTTAGTCCGTGTTCCATCGGACCTTTCGTTATCAGCGGAAGAGTCGGTGATGTGTCATACAAACTGGACTTGCCCCCTGCATTAGAGGGAGTCCACAATGTATTTCACGTGTCGCAGTTGCGACGGTATGTGGCAGATCCTAGCCATGTACTGGATCATTCCGAGATCGAGGTGGGCCCTACTCTCATTTATCCAGAGCAGCCTGTGGAGATTCTGGATCGACGGAAGAAGGTGCTGAGGAACCAGAAGATATCCTTAGTTCGCGTAGCATGGAGGTATCACTCTCCAGGTGAGTCTACCTGGCAGAGGGAGGATGAGATGCGCGAGCAATACCCTTATCTTTTCCAGTCTTGAGGTATGACTTCCTATCCTTCTTGTCTATTTAGTTTTGTCTTTAATTTCGGGGACGAAATTATTTTAAGGAGGGTAAATTTGTCACACCCACTTTTCATTTTAAGGGTATTCTGGCCATTTTTTAATTTTATATTATTTTATTGAATTTATGTGATGATATGTGGGTTGGTTTGATGTTTGTGTAGTCTTAATGTGTTTAACTTAGCCAACCATGACTAGAAACCTAGTGCCATAATTAGAATTAGTTTCATCATTTAGAATTTAATTTAGAATTAATCAGTTATTTTTAAATGATTTAAATGAATTTTAAGTCATTTTCTAGTTAGCCTTTTTAAAGCCTTTTTGGACTTGGGCTTTATTAGCAACTTAGGGAGCCTAGGCCCATGTGCTAACCAAAACCCTAATCCCCTATAGTTGGCCGGCCATAGGCAGCCCCCCTTCTTTGTGTAGAAGTCATTAGCCTCCAAGAGAAACCCTAGCCTCCACTCTCCAAAATTTCCAACTTTTTCATCCGGAGTCCGTTTCTCCCCAAACGAATTCTGTTGCGCTCGTAGGAAGGAGAGGATCATACTGGAGCATTGCTAGCAAGGTTGTGGAGGCGTTTGCTTGGAGATACTCGATCATTGGAGCACTCAAGGAGCCTTTTACATTGAGATTCTGACTCTCAATAGGTAAATCCTATTCTAGAATTATTTCTCTTGATTTTTCTCCATGGTAGTGTGCATGTAGGTGCCCTCGACTTGTAGGTTCGTTTTCGTCCAGTTTCGTATTCGTTTGGTGTCCGTATCGGACACATGTCGGTTTTTATATGTAAGTGTTCGATGAAATGTCATAATGGTTTTATTCTTGATTTTTGCTAAATCTTTTTATATAATCTGGTAGCCCTATACACGAGGATCACGACCCCATGAGTTTCGACACGAACCAGACTCGTGTTCGTGTCCAAACAGGACACGAACGTGCTGCACGCCAGGTCGCACGTATGCCCTGCTGCTCGGGGTTGATTTTTTGATGCACGGGCCACGTGGTCGTATGAAATTTGACGTGTAGGTGGGGGCCGTGTCTGAGAACATGCTCCCAAAATTTTGTGGAGTTTCGTCGAGAAACGAAGGAGAAATCACGACCGCACTGATCGGCCACACGCGCATGCGCGGGTCAGCCGCCTCTGACACGGTGTTCGTGCGGACACGACATGACACATGGACACGATTTAGGGTATCTAACGTGTAGCCCTATACCTACCCTAGCCTAGGACACGAACACAAGACACGAGGTAGGACACACGAGTCCTTAGACTCATCGACATGCGTGCACGACGCTATGCACAGGACTGTGCACACGCGTATACCCACGCGCGGATACGCCCCGCATACATGACAGACATAACACGTGGCCGCACGCTAACTCATCCAATAGGTCGGGGATGTGTACGCCCAGGTGTACGCAAAGTTTCACGAGAATCGGATCGAAAACGAGCAAGAAATCGGGTTCGCATTGATTCGGTTCGCGCATATCGGGTTTTCCGATACTCGTTCGTTGGACACGATACGGACATGGTTTCGACCACGGGAGTACCTGAGCACATCTCACGTGTCGAGACCAACGTATTCGCCAAGTTTCAAGCGTTAATTTGGAGTATTTTGTGTTTTGGGTCGATATGTGGAAATTGGGTTTTTCTTCAATATAAAAATTGAATAGTTTTATAGTATTTTGATTTTCTGGATTTTTTGTATCAAATTCTGAGTTTGTGATTCTTATATGACATTCTGAGTTCGTGGGAATTGATCCTTGGTTTTATATCATATTTAATTACCATTTACATATGCAATTTACATTTTCCTTTATGTATATATGTGAGTAGATATAATATATATATATAATATTATATAAATATAATAAAAAAATATATATTTATATAAATAACTTGTATATATGTAAATATGTTGGAATGAGAGTTCAAGATTTTGATTTCCAGGTTTGAATTCACTTCTCGGATTCGAGTAATCTATTTCTTTACCTATATGAGTATGTATATGTATATTCATGCATATGCATATATATATATATATATATATATATATATATATATATATATATATATATATATATATATATATATATATATATAGTTTTCCTTCAAATGGATATATGTGTATATGTGTTTATATATGTGATATATCCCATAGTTAATACTTGGTTTTTAATCTCAGATTTGATTCATTATACAACAGTCCTTTATCACTGTTTCCTTCAGTCACATATTATATATTATATGTGTATGTATATATATATATGTGTATGTATATATACATATGTATGTATATACATATAGCCTTTGTGAATTAAGTTTATATATTGGTAATATAATGTTTGCTTGTGATATGACTATATGAAGTGTTGGGAGAGATTAGGATCGTCATAAGGAGCCTAGTTTGGTCGAATTGGCCGACAAGTTGACCAAGTTGACAAAAGTCAACTTTGGGTCAAACTAGATCTAAATCGACTCAAACGAACTCCGAATGACTTGAAAACTTGAGTATGACCTAAAAATTAGTAAGCAGACTAGTTGACCTTCAGTTGACCAGGTTTGACCAGAGTTGACTAGGTATGACCAGAGTTGACGAAGGGTTGACTTTGGCCTAGAAGGACCTAGAATCATGTAGAATTGCATGGTAGGCATTCCTTATGATATTTTAGATATTGTTGTGACTTGTGGTTGTTTTAAACAGGATTACATCACTCCAGTTCAGATACACCCTCATCAGCAGCTTGGATTGCCAGGCGAGTACATTCTGTGACCGTTTCATTCTTGCTTGGACATATTTACTTGTTATAGACTAGTTTACTTGTTACTATCACGTTATTATCATGAATTAGTACTTTATGGATCTCTTCATGCGATGTTATCCCCTCGGATACATCAGGTATATTGTGCTCATGTACTTTATCATGTGAATTATCTACTCATTGTATTCGTACTTATTCATGTATACTAATGACATTCATGTACACTCATGATCATGTGAGCCTTCATGTATAACCCAGTATACATGTGGACTAGCTATCCATGTGACACACTACTTTCATGTGTAATAACATAACCTAGACCGATCCTTGTGTACTGATTGGGGCAGGGGTGTATTTATTTGCTTATGTGATCTACACACTTTTCATGTGCAACTCTAAACTAGATTTAAGTCATGTATAACCTAAGCCAGTTTACATAACCAGATTGTGCTCTACATCACGTAGTTAGTTCAGTTCTCTTATTATATCATGTATATCTATTTCCATATATCATGCTCTCTTTTACAGTCTCATTTCTTTATCAGCAGTTCATGTATATATTATATAGCTTGTTTCATATTTCCTTTTATGTTATGAACTGTGTGGAGATATGTATTCGTTCCTGTCCTGACTGGACTTGTTGAAATATTACAGATGATGAGGATTGCTGCGACACTTACTATGGAGCAGGCCTAGTTGACTCAGGTGGCCTGGACGCTCAGCAGGATACAGTAGTCGCTGAGAACTTGCCATGAGTTAGATTAGACTGATATTACTATCTAGTTATGAGACTTTGTGATTGTATTGAGATTTATTATGGTGTGGTTTACACCGGGATTTATATTCATATGTGACTCTCTGTTGAGATTATCCTTCTTCTATTCCATCTTAGTTATTGTGATTGAGTTGTACCATATATATGTCATTCTTCAATTGGAGCATATTCTAGATTGTGTTAGATGTTGGACCTAGGACAGTGTTCTACTGCCGACACTGCAGCGTAGGCTGGACGTACGCACGTCTCGTGTCCTTACACTGGGAGCGGGTCGTGATATGTGCAGTCAAGCTCGGATACATGTACTATACTACGGGCTTTGATCACATATTAATTAGACATTTCCCCAACCCATGCAAGTGTAAGACATGTGTAAGAGGAATATAACTTGAAGCATATAAGGATAGCACCACTTGAAACATGTAAGAAAATTACAACTTTAAAAAACTAAATAAAACTTGAGATACTTATAAAGAATAACTTGTAAGAAAAGTAAAACATGTAACGAAAGTTTAAAATACGAAATAGGAACCATGAACAGAAACATAAAGTTGTAATGTACTTGCCTTGTTTTACCAAAAATTGCATCATAGCTCCACCCTCACCGCACGTAGGGTGTAGCCTGACTTGATACTGCTTGCCTCATAGCTTTCCGTTGTGGTCGGCCTGATCTAATTTTCTTGCATTTCCTGATTCATAGCCGGTCAAATGGAATAGCCTGATCTTGATCCAAGCCGATCATATAACGTACTAATATCTTAAGGTACCGTTTATGTTTATATTATACATCATATATTCCTGTACTGTTCTACATTCCAGTATTTCATACCCAGACATGATCTCCAGTTTTACATATCCTGTTTATAATCCAGTCTTAATATTCATCTTGTATTCCATTATAATTGTCTCTTACAGAATTTGTCAATTCACATGGAACTGCTGTTAGCGTTTGTACTTGCTCATATCCTGATAGGATAACCCCGTTGATATTTACAGAAGATTTAGATGCTGACTATTGGAACTTCTATAGGTTGGCACAAACAGAGACTTTGACCATGATCTACCTTTAGTGACAGTGCCCGTAGAGGATGTACCTTCTGTAGTGACCTAGTCTAGTAGGTTAACTGGACTGCGTTCCAGCTGGATATTTGAGACTTGTAGTATACTTTATATTCGGGATCTTGTGTTATGTCTTAATTTCTGAACTTCTGTCTGCGACTTGCATCTATTTCAGTTTATCTATTTCCATCATATCTTTATGATATTCATGCTTATCTTCCTTAGATGTCTTGTGATTGAGTTCATATTATATACCTCCGTGGGGAGATGACAGGTTTATATAAGTGTCTAGATGTTATATTTTTAGTTGACCTATACAGCATTCTACCGCCGATACTGCGACGTAGGCTGGACGTACCTGCGTTCTCGTGCCCCCAAACCGGGTGCGGGTCGTGGCACATTTTTAATAGTGGCTCATGCAGGCCGAGATTATTTGTACGATGTCGCAGTAGCACAACGACTTAGTTGTACTACTGCGACCCTGCGATATAATATATGATGTAAGGTATTAGAATGAGATGATACTCAATCACAGTTAGAATTCCTTGAGAGATTCCTGGGACAACCCTTGAGAATCTCAATTTGAACTTCGATTTGAAATCCTTTTCTCTTGTTTTGTTTACCCTTACTCCTTGTTATTGAATTCGATTTTGATGGATCCTTGTTGATTTTGATTTTCTCCTATCGAGAAAAAATTTATGGCCTAAGTTATGGTATCTTCTGATAACATATGTTGCCGAGAATAAGGGATGGTAAAACGTCTACTAGGTTATGGAGCCTAGAGTTTATGGAAGCTATATTAGCCGGCGTGGCAAGAAGGTAGGGACCTAACTTCGGATGTATATATCTTGATCTTGAGATTTGGGATTTCTTGCAGCTATCCCAGTCGGCATAGCGAGGATTCCAGACGACATGATTATAGAGGTGCATACCCTAGTTATGGACTCTATTGTTTATCGCAGCCTTGCTTACTTGCATGGCAAGGATTCTAAGTATCATAATTTTGGACATACGCATATGATTATCAGATTATATCTTGAGAAGGTCCTTAAAGTATCACCTCTACTATTTTGTTTTATTTATTATAAAATTATTGTTTTCCATCATAAATTAACTTAGGAGTAGGGATAACATCAGTTATTTAGTCTAATTCTTTGTAGAACTTCATTTAGATATAATTCTTTCTTAGTGTAATGATTTGATGACTTATATAGTGTCTGTATCTTAGAAATGATAGTTTAGACTTGGCAGTAGAATAGTAACCCATGGTAGTTAGCTTGTGTTTATGATAATCACCAGTTTTTACATAGGATATTAGTCTGCCTTACAGCCTTTGATGATTTCCTATTTTCCCTTTCTACTTCTGGTATGGCACCCATGACCAGAGCCTGTCTCCTGAGCGTAGCTACATTTTAGATATGACTGAGAGCGTGTTTTGTCACGACCCGTACCCTGAGAAAGGGCACGAGATATGGGTACGCCAGCCTACGCCGCAGTGTCAGCGGTAGAACGCTGTATAGGTCGTATATAAAATCTAACATCTAACAACAAGATATATAACCTGTCATCTCCGCACGGAGGTATAATATAACATCTCAACTCTATATCTCAATCACAAGTCTAGGGAATATAGAGCACGATATGGAATCAGATAAAAGGAAGAAACTGATATAAATAGAGTTATCACACCACACAAAATATGTTCAATACAAACAAATACAAGTCCTGAATATAATTAAGTCTCAACTAACAATCGGAACAATTCGATACAAACTGAAAGCTATAAATACTATACTAGACTAGGCACCCTCTACTGAGCTAGATGCTCCCCAGGCTCCTGAATGTCACCCTCATATGCCCCATAGAAGGTAGGGCAGTCACCATCATCATCTGTAATATTTTTAACAGGTCCAGTCAGGACAGGAGCGAGCACAATACATCTCACGCAGTTCATATCAGGTTGGGAATATAAAGCATGCAAAAGAGTAAGATACATGGACTGTAAAAAAAAATGAAAATGAAGAGAGATTTGATAACTGGAAATATCTATATACATGATAAGTAAGAACTGTAAGTAACCTGTGATTTAGAGCATGAGATGGTTATATAAACGGGTTAGGACAATGCAAGGGTAATCCATCATACGTGAGTGTACAATGGACATATACATAATTTTCACAAGATTTCACAAGATAGGATTTTGATCACATAACCATTTCTTACTCACCCTTCCCATTCAATACACAAGGATCCAGTCAAGTTACGTTACCTTATACAAGAGGTTTTTATCATGTTTGTTTCACGTGATCATGAGAGTACAAGATTGCACAAGAGTATACATGATAGCACTGTACATGAAATACAAGATGCTCGTGAAAAGCACATGACAACTGTATCTGATGCACCCCGAGGGGGATAACATCGCATGACAAGATCCATATAGTACCAATCCATGATAATAACGTGACAGCATCATGTAAAGTAATCTAGAGCAAGAATATAAATCCTAGCAAGTATGAAACGGTCAGAGAATGTACTCGCCTGTCACCTTGAATGACTGATATGAATAGATATTCGAACTGATGTCACAGAGTCCTATTTAGAGTAAAACAGGTTATGATGTACTCAAATTGTAATAATGAAAATCTGCAATGCAAACTACATGATTCTAAGTCAAACTAGGTCAAAGTCAACTATTGGTCAACTTTAGTCAACTGTCTAGGTCAAACTAGGTCAAACTCTAGTCAAGCTAGTCTAACAAGTCATTCTAGTCTAACCACATTCCTATACCCAAAGAATATAAAGAAATGATACTATATAAACATACCATAAGACTAAACCTATACAAGTACCTATACAACCACTCATGGCTAACAAAACCATATCAAAACCAATTCATATTAAAAATATATATATATATATATATATATATATAGATATATATATATATATATAATAAATATATATATATATATATACATAAAAATAATATATATATACATATCAAAATATATATATATATAAACATAAAAAAAATATGGACACGATATATATACATACAATATCAAAAATATATATACATCCCAAGTGTACGTGTCATATGGGAGTGTACTCGTGTCCAAACAGTGGACACGAAGTGTCCAAAATGAAAAAAAATGTATCAGGAAACAAACTAAGTATTGCTCATGCACGCGTGGTGGCCTCGTACACACACCACGAGGCTCTGTGCTCGTGTCCCAGTGTTCGCCCAGAGGGCTATACGTACACGTGTCAGCATTGTGTCCAAGTGAGCCGTGTCGCGTGAACGAGACGCTATCAGTACGATTTTTTGCGTGCACATGTGTACAAATTTATTGTACGGTTGATTTCTCACTCAATACGACACAACTCGACATAAAACTTCTTGGACATGTGTCAGTCATATCCTCTACGTGTCCATGAAGTTTCATGTCAAACCATTACGTGTCGTGTCCACAATCAATGTCGAGCAGCAGGGCACACTGTGACATTGTCGTATTGCGAGTCTGACCTCGTTTTGGACACGGACACAAGTGTCCTTGTGTTCAGAGTTGGCGATTATTAATCCCTACATATAGGGCTCGAAATTTGTCCATTTAGATTTTGAAATTAGCATATTTATTTCTAACAAGCATTTCATCGAACACCCTATTAAAGACACTAATACGTGTCTGATACGGACACAAAATGGACACGAATTTCTACCAAGCTTGGGCTACACCTAGGGGAACCCTAAATGGATGCATCTATGAAGAAAAATTAGGAATTCATTAGGGTTTGATAGGTTTACCTATTGAGATTTCAAACTCAATGAAAAGGGTCCCAAATGAAAGTTCCCTTCCTTGAACGATGTCCAAACGTGCTCCACTTCTTGCAAGCAAGCCCCCACTAGCCTCTACTTCTGAAATGGATCCTAATGCAAGAGAGTAGCCTCAATTTGGGGTCAATTTGGACAAAGGAGAGAAATTTTAGGGAAGAACAAGTTAGGGTTCTATGTAGGTGTTAAAAAGTGGCAAGGTTTTCTAAATGATACTTTATAGGAGGGGATTACTATTTGAGCTGCCATTAGAAAATTAGGGTTAGGTTTTAGATGTAGATGAGTGGCTAGGGCTTGTCCACCCAATTCCAAGCCTTCTTATTGGTTCAATAGTCCTAAGGCTTTCTTTTTCACAAATATCCTAAGGGGTAAATATCCTACTTAGAAATATCTAGATATTGTTAATCTTGTCATTACTAGGTTATCCTAATCAAGTTTAGGCTCAAGCTAATCTAGATTAGGCTAAGATTCTAGGTTAAAGCTTAACTAAAATTTGCACAATAATTAATTAATACAAATTACAATTTCACCAAATTATCAAATGACCAAAATACCCCTAGACTAAAAAGTAGTAATATGACATTCTAATCACAGACTAGGCTCCCATGGTCATGGTTAGTCTCTAGGCTTAACAAAACTAGGGTTGCACTAGTTAACTATCAAAATCACAAGTCATGGTTTTAAATAGTTTTAAATTAATTAAAAATCACCATAATCATATCATGATTTAAATAACATTATTAAATAATTAAAATATAAAAAGTTCAAAATTACCTTATTTTAGAAACTGTGTGCTATAATTCTACCCTCCTTAGAAAATTTTGTCCTCAAAATTAAAATGGTCGTACTCCTTCTAGTCAAACACCCCAGCAATCACAGTCTCAAACATACAGTCCGATAATCATATGCGTCTGTCCAAAATCATGATACTCGGAATCTTCGTCATGCTAGTGAGCAAGGCTACGATATTCACAAAGCCCTCGACTAAGGTATTACCTCTAGAATTATGGTATTTAAAATTTTCGCATTATCGCATGCTTGGCCGCGAAAACCTTAAATTCCCACACCCGAGAAATACGTCCAAAATCCGACTATATATACTCACTATGCCAGCTAACATGACTATAGAAGACACTCGATCCCATAATTGAGGTGACCTAGCCCATACGACTTATCTCATAAGAAAATAAATCACAATGAAACATCCGAATAAAATTTCGACTACAAGGAACAGATAGAATCGAATTTCAAGACAGTTATAAGGAGGCAAATGCAGAAATGGAATCGTAAAGATTGGAACCTACAATCAGCTCTCCCTCTGCCTGTGCATCCTCGACTGCCATGGCGAAAGCTCGTCCCTGCTGGCCTCCCTTGGCCTATTGCTGATGCTGGACAACCTCTGCTGCTGAGTCTGCAACGGTGGTCCCCTGCTGCCCTGTCGGAGCCCTAGCTCCTGCTACTGCCTGAGCCAATCGTGCCGAATTCTTGGGACACTCCCTCAACTGATGTTCTGCTGAACAATAAAGTAAACACAGACCCTGCCTATTCCTGCAGTCATCCCACCCGTGACCTTGCTTCTTGCAGAAGTTACAAATAGTTGCTGATGCTGCCTGGGTGCCTGCTGGTGAAGTACATGTCCCTGGCCCTGAAACGGCTGCTGAACTGGCCTCTGTTGAATGTGAGGGCGCTTGGCTGGCCCTGCACTAGAACTAGCCCCTAAGGCATCATTGCCCCTCTTTGGCCTCAGATCGTAGTCCTCCTCTGCTATCTGTACGTCCATTAGGATCTGCTCAAATATCGCATCGCGACGCCCAGAAGTTCCAGCCACCAGACCTAGTTGGAGGTGATTAAGGCCCCACCTCCAGGGGGAGTTCCAACCACCAGACCTAGTTGGAGGTGAGTTCTTGACCTAGACTTTAACATGTCTTGCTGATTGCTGCACCCTACCATATTGCTTGTGTGTTTGATACCTTATGACTGCTTTTGATATAGTATGACTAGTATAGCTAGATGAGACCCATGACTGATATTGCCTGCCATGATCCTGTATGTCATTCTTTCAAATTGTATGTTTTAGAAAAGTTTTCTTAAGACCATGATTGTTGGGGACGTGACCTTAAGAGGAGTATGACCAACCTAAATTTCGAGACGAAATTTTTTAAGGAGGAAAGGATTGTAACTAACACTTTTCTAAAAAAGGATAATTTTGAACTTTTGTAAAATTGATCATGACAGTTATTAAATAATAGATTTAAATCATGTTAATGATTATTGGAAATTTTTGATTATTTTTATAACATTTAAATTGATGTATTGTGATTGTGTCCCTTTCTAGTGAAACCTTAGAACTACTTAGCCTAGAGACTAACCATGACCATGGACCTAGCTAATGTGATTATATTATCTAACTACCACTTTTAAGACTAAGATTTTGATAATTTGTGACTTTGGAATTATTTTGAATTTTAATTAATTAATAATGTGCTAATTGATATTTTAGGTCTAACCGTAGAATTACCCTAATCAGGTGTTGATCATGATCCTAGAGACTAAGTTAGTAGAATTCAACAAAATAACTAAGTCCTAAAATATCTAGATACTAAGTTAAAAGTGAGATATTTTGGTAGAAACCCTAATTTTGATTGGGCCTTTACTAAGAGGCTTGATTTCAACCAAGGAGGGCCTTTAATCTATATTGGACCTAACCCTAAATATAGATACAAGCTTGGCCGGCCAAAGAAGGATCTCCTTCCCTTATATAAGGTTCACATTAGCCCCTCTTGCCTCTTTCATTACAAACATAAACCCTAATTTGTGTTCTTTTCCAAATTTGCCCCTTTCTTCAAATTAACTCCAAATTGGACGAAATCAATTGCAATACACTCCCCTAGTATAGAGGAGATCTCTATTGGGTAGCTAGCAAGGATTGTTAGCAATTTTGCCATAGGAATTGGTGTGTGATCATTCAAGTGCTTTTCATTAAGATTCCAACTCTCAATAGGTAATAGCCTCTAAACCTATTAATTTCCTGATTTCTCATCATAGATGTATTCATCTAGGCACCATACATCAGTAGGCCAAGTTTGGTTAGAAATCGAATCCATTTAGGGTGCGTATCGGAGGAGTATCAGAGATATGTGTAATGTATTTGATGAAATGTCACATAGAAATAGTTGTTATTAATTTCCTAAACTAATTACATGATTTTGTAGCTAATATATGTAGATTACATTCACCATGACTGAGTTGATCTTAGTGTATTTTCCTACCGAATTTGGACACGGGGACACCGTACGAAACAATGGTCCAGTGTCCTGCTATCCCGAGTCTAAAACTCGGTGGACACGACATGAGACGATACAAATTTGGTCAGTAGTTAGGGACAATGTCTGTCAGCATGCACACAAAGTTTTAGAAGATTTGGTTGAGTATTCGAGGAGTTCTCAAGCTCGTAGATGTCACACACTCACACAAATCCTATCACTGATACTCACCTAGACATACGACACGACCAATTTGGACACGACCTAAACTATTCAATGGACACTTGGATACCTAGTCTACCCATTGACACACCAGTACGAACAATTGCTTGGACATATCGTGTCCTAGACCATTCGATACACACACACGATCCCCTGTACTGTGCAGCCTGATACCTTATGTTGACACTTGTTTTGTACACTGACACGGCTCGACCTCGTGTATGTACATGTGACACATGTGTATACACACCCACACTCACTCGAATTTCCCTCTACTTCAAATTAGGGGTTGATGTAGATGCATAAGTTTTATTTCATTTTCTGAGTTTTTGGATATTGGAGTTGAGCTTTGAGTTCCTGAGTTTTCAATCATATGTAGTATTTGTATATGGACATATATATATGTGTGTGTGTGATAGTATGGTACTATAGACTTGTTAGGCTATGTTAGTTTGGTCTATATTATGTTTGTATGTCTGAGTTGAGAGAGGTTAGTAGTTTTATATATATATAAAATATCGCCTATATAGTATTAGTCAAGTTGGGTTTGCAATAGTTGTGACGGTATGTAATATAACATATATATATATATATATATATATATATATATATATAT
>JANAVB010021599.1:2598930-2641430 GCA_029216955.1 Iris pallida
CTTTCATACCGTGCCATCTGATTTCCTTAATCTCACTAGTTTGTTCTTAATTCAATAAGGATTATAGGTATTTGATTAAACTCCTGTTAGGAATCAGTAGTATGCAACTCTTAGTCTATACATTGGGAACCTATACCTTACTTGTGAATCGGTTGGAGTCACATAATGTATGTACTATAACTGGAGTAAAACTCTGGGTTTACCAGCAAGGGGCATCACCATATACGTGTGAGAGGATAATGCTTGACAAAATATAGGATTTGGGTTATGGTTTCTTGAACTCGAGCAAGGGGTTAGTATCAGGAATAGCCAAGTATGGGACCGTGGTTCCTTGTTGTACTGAAGACCATGTCTTGTTTGATCCATGAATACTCCTGAGATTTGTCAGAAATCAGTCGAAGAGATGTAAGTTCAGTTTCGAAATATAGGTATCATAGATAATTTGAATACCGTATCTTATAGATATAGCTGGGTCGATTCGGCTTATAAAGTGTTTGGGATTACATATATGTGTTAGGCACATCAAGGGTGCAGGAATTGAGGGCCAATATGTATAAGAAGATAAATTCGTATAGAAAATCAGTATGATCCAAATAAATTGGATTATGGACAAGAACATAGACATGGGGAAGGGTATTAGAGAACTCTAGGATCAATCTTTGCAGAGCTGTGATAACTTTACTTATATCAGGATACCACTGGCCTGTAGGCTTCCTACAACCAATATACTTTAAGAAGGCTGTCTCTTGTGTTAGATTGATATCATGAGTAATAACACTTGAGCCTACCTTCTTCCTGAATCAGAACCCTGATCTGGCACCTTAGACAACTCAAATATTACTGTGTTGTTGCTTATTCATGTCTTGAAAGGGCTATTAAACTGGGAAAGAGGGTAGTGGCACAACTAAGCACTGTATTTTTGCTGCTGCTATTGAGGATTCTCAGTTAACCCTCATTTAGACTACCGGACCGGTAGTAGGTATCACCATATTCCCTGAGAACATCATAGGAGAATGATATACAGGGCTTTGGGATTAAGCTGCAGTCCTAGATACAGGTATTATTTTACTTGTATACCAAGAATTAGAGGTATAGTAGATTAAAGAGACATGGTCATATGTAACGAGGGCATTCCTTAGATATGATGACATTGATGATGTGGTAAGCTTGTCTTACATGGGTGTTTCTCTTGATTCAAAAGGTTCTCAAGGCAGAACAGGTCACAATCTTCAACTTGTAGTGCATTTCTTGGTCATAACTTTATATGATAATTGGATGAGTATTGAGGGGCTGAATACAAAAGAAGTAAGTAAGGGGGTAAATAAGGACTATGTGGGATTATTGGATACGAGTAGATAGGTCAAAAAGGGAATTAGTAAACTTCAAATTGTAAACAGTATGAAAAGGAGGGGTAGTCAACCCAAGCTATTAAGGCCATTAAGAATATAAGGATAATTAACAGTCATTAAAAGTAAATTTATTTTGGGTAATTCATGTGTTGATTTTAAATTAAATTCACAATATAGGTGCATTGTACTTTGACTCCGTGCTTGACCCGTACCAGCAGCTCAGGACCACAGGCAAGTATAACTTGCCTTTCTTACAGCTTTATTTACATACACTGTCTTTCATTATTCAGTTTTTCTCATTATTGTTGACATATACTTTCATATCCTACTTGTATATTTTATCATTGCTATATAGGCCATGTTCACAGTTAGCTTGGTGTCTTTTTGGACGTGTTCACTTGTGCCTTGATTGAGTCGTGTCATGGGTTGAGAGGTCATAAACTGAACTGCTATACCTCCTTGTCTTGAAATCTTGAAGCTAACCTATGAGTCCACATTAGGGGCGAGGGTTAGTAGTTATTGGTCCACACCTGCGAGTCCACACTAGGGGTGAGGGTGATTTCCTGAAGCTAACCTGCGAGGCCATACTAGCGAAGAGGGTTAGTAGTTGATCAATCCTACGAGTCCATACTAGGGGCAAGGGTTTGAGTATTCGATTTGATTATCCGTTGACATCTTGACATGAGTTCTCTAGTCCTTGTTCAGCAGTTCATTTATGCGTAGTCAGTGCACAGATTCGTGATTTATCCCTGCTTAGTTTTACTTGTTTATTTTTTGATTTTCTTCAAGCATGATAAACTGTTAGAAAGGCTCATTTTTATGGATCTTGCTAGTCCTCTGAGGACTTGATGATCTCTTCAAGTTTTAGCTGAGTTTGAGCAAGGAGCAGACGAGCAGTTGTGAGCCAGCGTCAAACCACGGTGCATTTATAGTTGAGGTTGTCTTTTGATTTACAGTTTAGACTTAGTTATTTTATGTCTTTATTTATTCCATCTATTGGTAGTGAATTTGTGTCCACCGGACGTGATTTGAATTCTTGGAAACATTCAGTTTATATTATTCAGTTTCATTGGTATTCATTGATCTTGGTTGATTCGTTATTATTCTGTGGATGAAAAATATATTGCCGTGACTTGTGTATATTAGACAGCGTTCTACCGCCGATACTGCGACGTAGGCTGGGCTTGGACACGTCTTATATCCGAAAAGCGGGTGCGTGTCATGACAGGTCCAACTTCATAAAGTCTTGCATGGTCCCGATTCGGGGCTGAGGCTCTCTAGGTGGTGGTGGGGTAGCTGTACGTTCTAAGTTCTGTCTGAGCATGGCAGTCTGCTCCTGGTGGGTCGCTAGAAACCCCTAAAATAAACCGAGGAGCTGGTTCCCGTCTATGGTGACGGTAGCCTGTGTCGGAATAAGGCTTGGTGCATGTGGAAGATTAGGTGCAGGTTGAGTCAGGGAAGTTTGGATGATAGTGTCAGTGCCTGGAAGGATAGCAGGAACACCAGGGATGCCAAGTGGTGGGCAAGTTGTACATCCCTTGTGATCCAGGATGTGCAGAAGTCTCTCCCTCAGAAGCTCGCGAAGTAGTCATTCTCTGGAATGTGAGAAACAAATAAGTAATCTATCTAGGCAGAATAACTAAAATAATAATCCTAAGTATATATACTACCGTTCGTATGCTATGATTCTTCTTAATCTAATAATTCCCCTAATTAACACTCTATGTCTTAAGTGTTATTAGGCTGACCTGCATGGGCCACCACTAAAAATATGTCACGACCCACTCCCGAATATTCTGATACATGTCGGACACATCCAGCCTACGCTATGAGACACAGCATAGTAAGCTGTTCTAAACCTTTATCTTTAAATTGTATTGAATCAGATTTATCACAATAACTATATCGAGATAAATTAGAAATATGTCCAAAGATGTCACTTAGTTATATTCTCAAAGCAAGAGTAAACTGGAAACAAGTCCAGCAAAATGAATGTTAACTATTTATTACAAACCAAGTTCAAAAGCAAATGTAAGCTAAGCACTAAGCTATAGGGTATTTCCCAGCAGGGACATCCTCTGGGATAGCGTCTCAATGGCAGATCCATAGTATGTATTGCAAAATAACTCCTCCTCAGTCAATTCACCTACACCGATCCAATTAGGAAATGAGCAAAGTACAACCCTACAACTTACAGTTATTGAAACATAGAAAAGACAAATATGGAAAGACATGGAAATAAGAAAATGACAGCTAGAATTTGTAATTGTAATAAGAAATAACGGTTGTAATATGACAAGAGATATGACTATGTAAAATGATTTTGAAAAGCTAGTAGACATATGATCAGCTATAATAGGAGAACTTGTAACATGTAAATAAAGACAACATGGGGGTACGGTATTGACTACACGTGTACGATGTGCTGTCACACACACTTTTCAATTTAAGGGTATTCTGGCCATTTTGTAATTTTATATTATTTTATTAATTTATTGAATTCATGTGATGATATGTGGGTTGGTTTGATGTTTGAGTAGTCTTAATGGGTTTAACTTAGCCAATCATGACTACAAACCTAATGCCATAATTAGAACTAGTTTTCATCATTTATAATTTAATTCAGAATTAATTAGTTATTTTTAAATGATTTAAATGAATTTTAAGTCATTTTCTAGTTAGCCTTTTTAAAGCCTTTTTGGACTTGGGCTTTATTGACAACTTAGGGAGCCTAGGCCCATGTGCTAACCAAAACCCTAATCCCCTATAGTTGGCCGGCCATAGACAGCCCACATTCTTTGTGTAGAAGTCATTAGCCTCCAAGAGAAACCCTAGCCTCCACTCTCCAAAATTCCCAACTTTTTCATCCGGAGTTCGTTTCTCCCCAAACGAATTCCTTTGCGCTCGTAGGAAGGAGAGGATCTTGCTGGAGCATTGCTAGCAAGGTTGTGGTGGCGTTTGCTTGGAGATACTCGATCGTTGGAGCTCTCGAGGGGCCTTTTACATTGAAATTCTGACTCTCAATAGGTAAATCCTATTCTAGCATTGTTTCTCTTGATTTTTCTCCATGGTAGTGTGCATCTAGGTACCCTCAAGCTGTAGGTTCGTTTTTGTCCAGTTTTGTATTCGTTTGGTGTCCGTATCGGACACGTGTCGATTTTTATATGAAGGTTTTCGATAAAATGTCGTAATGGTTTTAATCTTGATTTTTGCTGAATCTTTTTATATAATTTGGTAGCCCTATACACGAGGATCATGATCCCATGAGTTTTGACACAAATCAGACTCGTGTCCGTGTCCAAACTGGACACGAACATGCTATACGCCAGGCCGCGTGCGTGTCCTGCTGCTCGGGTTGATTTCTTGATGCACAGGCCACGTGGTCATGTGAAATTTGACGTATAGGTGGGAGCTGTGTCTGAGAACGTGATCCAAAATTTTGTGGAGTTTGGTCGAGAAACGAGGGAGAAATCGCGATCGCACTGATCGGCTACACGCACACGCGCGGGTCAGCCGCCGCTAACACGGTGTTCGTATGGACACGACACGACACGTAGATACGATTCAGGGTGTGCAACGTGTAGCGCTATACCTACCCTAGTCTAGGACACGAACACGAGACACGAGGTAGGACACACGAGTCCCTAGACTCGTCGACATGCGTGTACGACGCTGTGCACGGGACTGTGCACGCGCGCATACCCTTGCACGGATACATGCTGCGTACGTGTCAGACACGACACGTCGCCCCACGCTAACTGTTCCACTAGGTCGGGGATGTGTACGCCTAGGTGTACGCGAAGTTTTACGAGAATCGGATCGAAAACGAGCGAGAAATCGGGTTCGCATTGATTCGGTTCACGCACGTATCAGGTTTTCCGATACTCGTTCGCTGGACACGATACAGACAAGGTTTCGACTACGGGAGTACCCGAGCACGTCCCATGTGTCGAGACCAACGTATTCGCCAAGTTTTACGTGTTAATTTGGAGTATTTTGTGTTTTGGGTCGATATGTGGAAATTGGGTTTTTTCTTCAATTTAAAAATTGAATAGTTTTATAGTATTTTAATTTTCTGGATTTATGTATCAAATTCTGAGTTTGTGATTCTTATATGACATTCTGATTTTGTGGGAATTGATCCTCGGTTTTATATCCTATTTAATTACCATTTACATATGCAATTTAGATTTACCTTTATGTATATATATGTATTTTGTGTATATATATATATATATATATATATATATATATATATATATATATATATATATGACTTGTATATATGTAAATATGTTGGAATGAGAGTTTAAGATTTTGATTTCCAGGTTTGAATTCACTTCTCGGATTCGAGTAACCTATTTCTTTACCTATATGAGTATGTATATGTTATTCATGCAACTACCAAATATAGGCAATTAGCGACGGATATTTAGCGACAGATTTTTTCGTCGAAATTAGCGACGAACTTTCGACAAAGCACTGACGGATTACCGACGAGAAGTTGATAAATTTTTATTTTTATTTTAAGGGTGAGAAAAGGTCGCCAATCCGTTTTAACGGCGTCGGAGAAATAGCGACGAATTTATGTTGTCGCTATGTAGTCGAATATTTGGCGGAAATATTGGAAAAAGTGGCAGAACAATTTTACGACTACGTAGCGACGGATATTCCATCGGCAGGTATGTTAGTATAGCGTCGGCTTAGCGACGGATTTATCCGTCACTAATCCGTCGCTAAATGTACGACCCTAACTTAAATTGAAACGACGGAGGGAATTTTTCATGCCCCCCAAATTTTCACTCTCTCTCCGACGGCTCTCGCTCTCTCTCTCCCAAGGGATCCTCTCTCTCTCCGGCGGCTCTCTCTCTCCAGGTAATCCTCTCTCTCTTTCTCTTTCTCTCTCTCTCTCGCGGTGGTCGGGGCGGCGGGGGCAGTAGGTCGGTGCAGCGGGTCGGGGGGGACGGCGGGTCAGGGCAGCGGGGGTGGGGGTTGGGGTGGCGGGGGTGGGGATGGCGGTCAGCGATATGGGCGGTGGGGGTGGGGTACGTATGGGTGGCGGGGGGGCAGCGAGTCGTGGGGGTCGACAGGTCGGGGGCTGGTCGGAGGGAACGGCGGGTCGGGGCAGGGGGTGGGGTTGGGGTGGCGGGAGTGGGGATGGCGGTCGTCGGTGTAGGCGGCGGGGGTGGGGACGTGTGTGTGGCGGGAGGGGGGAGCGGGTCGGGGGGGGGTGGGGATGTGTGTGTGGCGAGGGGGGGCAGCGGGTCGGGTCTTGGTAGCGGACGGCGGGTCGGGGTAGTGGGGGGTCAGGGTTGGGGTCGGGGGGGGGGTGCAGCGGGTCGGGTCTGGGTGGGGGACTGGGGTTGGGGCAACGGAGGGTTGGGGTATCGGATATTTGGTATCGAAAAATAAATAATTAATAATAAATTATTTACATTTAGAAATATTTAATTTATACATTTAGGCATAATTTAAGTATTTTCAGAGTTATTTCTTAGTAGTTTTGAAATTAAATAAAATAGTAGTCACCCTTGCCGATTGGTTTACATACAATAGATTGATTTTCTTTGTCGAATTGACCGAAAGAGAGACCCACAATGTCGGTATCGGATCGGTATCCGACTATTCCTACGAGTATTGGTATCGGAGATAGCGGTAGTATCGGCGGTTTCGGATCGGAGTATCGGATATTTGGTATCAGAAAATATTAGGTATTGGTCGGTATCGGATCGGAACATGACAAACCATATCGGTATTGCCCGTATCAGTGATTACTTTCCTATGTTTGGGTGCCAAAGGAATTGATGAGGAAAGGAAAGTGATTCCCAATGGAAGGAAAATTAGGGGGCAAAGTGATTCCATCCATCCAAGCAAGGAATCACTTTCCCATCCATCCATCCTAGTGTATATGAGTATGTAGAGGAGTATGACTACTAGCTAGTGTGTATAGGAGTATATGGTTACAAGATCCTAGTGTAGAGGAGTTTGTAGAGGAGTATGGCTACTAGTGATAGATTGGTTTATGTATCAGTATCAGACTATTTCTATGAGTATCATATCATTTTCAGATTATTTCTATGAGTATCGGTCGGACTATCAGTACGGTATCGGATCGGTATCGATATCGGTATCGTTATCGATATCGGACTATCGCTATCGGTATCGAACTATCGGTAGCGGATCCACCTCCTCGACCGTATGTACTTAGTATCGATCGTAGCGGATAGTATCGGTATATCGGTTTGGTATAGGTCGTATCGGATGGTATTGACCTTAGCAAATTTGTATCGTCCTATCCGATATGTATCAGCCGTATAGCTAGGATTCGTACCTTATCGATTCGGTATCGGCCATATCCGATAGGTATCGGCCGTATCGGATATGTATCGGCAGTATCAGATTAGTATGGTGGAAGGTTTAGTAACAACTGTACATGGATTTTTCTCTTCTCGAGCTAGAATACCATTGCAAGAGAGTCACGAGAGAGTACAAAAACCTCATCGATACTGATGTTTACGAGAGTGATTAGCCAATTACAGTAACATACATGCTGTATTTTCCATCAGGAATGGAGAGATTGAAGGCAATAACATACAGAGTTGTATTTCGAAGAAGAACTCCTATAAACTCTTTTCACAAAGCAAGCTATAGAGAATATAGAACAAGTATCGAGTTCATAACCTACTTCGCAAGAGAAGTATTATGTTCTATGTCAGATCAGCCTGAGATAACTGAGAACATTAAGATACTTCTCTTGTGAAGTAGGTTATGAACTCGATTCTTGTTCTGTATTCTCTATAGCTTGCTTTGTGAACAAAGAGTTTATAGGAGTTCTTCTCCTGAAATACAACTCTATATGTTATTCTTTCAATCTCTCCTTTCCTGATGGAAAATGCAGCATGTATGTTACTGTAATTGGCCAATCACCCTCGTAAACATCAATATGTAGGAGATTTTTTTACTCTCTTGTGACTCTCTTGTAATGGTATTCTAGCTCGAGAAGAGAGAAATCCAAGTACAGTTGTTACTAAACCTTCCACGATGCTAATCCGATACGGTAGATATATCGATACGGCCGATACCTATTGGATATAGCCGATACCGAATTGATAAGGCCAATACGATCCTAGCTATAAGGCCGATACATATCGGATAGAACGATAACAATTCTCTAAGGTCAATACCAATTTGATACGGCCTATACCAAACCTATAGACCGGTACTAATCTGATGCGGTCGATACTAAGTACATCTGGTCTATATACCAGCGGATCTACCCGTTACATGATTATATACTAATTCTGTTTAGTTTGTCTTACGATACAGATTTTCACATCAATCTGTGATGGATCGTTATTTCGTTGATCGTACATGGATGTACAAACGACAACACGAGAGAGAATAGGTATGAGTGACAATTTTTAGGCAGGCGTGGAAGTGTTTCTTAAGTATGCCATGAGCAAAGCTCAGTACATGGAATAACAAAATCAAGTATCCATGTCGTAATTATCGCAATAGACGTTATGAAGAAGTGGTGACTGTGAGAGATCATTTGATCCGTAAGGGTTTCGTACATGATTACGGCCTGTGGTCCTCGCAAGGTGAACTATATACGAAAAGACAGGTTACGAATGCTGCTACTTATGCTTTTGATGACAATGCTGCAACAGATTTTGTCATCGAAGACGACGAATGCTCTGTTGATTATGGAGACCTGCAGAACCTTGCACGAATATGGTGTACGACGCGGCAGGGCCTAATTTTGATCCGGAGGATCCTAATCCCGAGCAAGGAGTTCTATGATTTGTTTCAGGATGCAAAAACTCCTCTATATCCTGGTTTTGAGACTCATTCCGTACTGTCAGAGACGATGCGGTTGTTGAACATAAAGTCCAATTTTAACTTACCCCAAGCTTGCTATGATCGGATTATACAACTAATCAAGGAGGTGTTACCGAAGGAATCAAAAGAGCTTCCAAAAAAGTTCTACAAGTCAAAGATGATGGTCCGACAACTGGGACTGGAGTACGAGAAGATAGATTGTTGTTGCAACAGATGCATATTTTCCTACAAGGAGAACAGGACATAGAAAGTTGCAGCTTCTGTAATGCGGATCGTTACAAGCCCGTCAGGGAAAAAGGAAGGTCAACTAGAAAACAACGTCCTTACAAGTATATGTATTACTTGTCGATCACGAAGCACTTGCAGAGGATGTATATGTCTCAGAATATAGCAGAACACATGATGTGGCACAAGAAGAACGCACAAAGGACGATAAAGAATTGTCACATCCTTCGGATGGAGAGGCGTAGAAATATTTCGATTTGTGTCATCCAGATTTTGCTGCAGAGCCTAGAAATATACATCTGGCGCTATGTTCTGATGGCTTCGCCCCTTTCGGGCAGTCGGGATCTCAATACTCTTGCTGGCCGGTCATTCTTATCCCTTACAATCTGCCACCATGGATGTGTATGAAGACTCCTTATATGTTCTTGACAGCTATCATACCGGGTCCCAAAAATCTGACGAAGAATATCGATATAAATTTACAGCCGTTGGTGGATGAGCTGAAACAGAGGTGGGAGATCGAGTCGCGACCTATGATATTTTCTGGAAACAGAACTTTCAGATGAGAGCTTCACTGATGTGGACAATCAATAATTTTCTCGCATACGATATGCTGTCGGGATGGAGTACTCACGACACCTTGTCTTGTCCGATATGCATGGAAATAGTAAGGCGTTCCATCTTAAGCATGGAGGAAAAACTTTTTCTTTGACTGTCACCGTCAATTTCTGCCCGCGAGTCATCCTTGGAGAAAGAACAAGGACGCGTTCAGAGCTGAAAACAAGAATTTTCTCATCCGCCTGCCAGATTGTCAGGATACGATATTTGGGAAGATGTAAAAGACTTGCCCACTGTAATAGAAGATCCATCGAACAATCGTGTCGATGGGTTCGGACAAAGCCATAACTGGACCAAACGGAGTATCTTCTGGGACTTGCCTTTTTGGAAAGATAATCTTATAAGGCATAATCTTGATGTTATGCATATCGAAAAAATGTGTTCGATAATGTCTTCAATACCGTCATGGATATTAAAGGAAAGACGAAAGATAATCCAAAAACAAGACAAGACATTGCCGAGATATGCAAGCGTCCTTATCTGAACTTGATATAAAGGGGACCTGGTGGACAATTAACTAAGCCGATAGCATAATACACATTGAGCAAGGAAAATAGATTAATAATCTATAAGTGGGTATCTACTTTAAGATTTCCGACGGCTATGTGTCAAATTTGTCTAGATGCGTTGATCTCATGAATGCACGCTAACGGAAATGAAGAGTCAAGACTGCCACGTGTTCATGGAAAGATTACTGCCCATTACTTTGAGAGAGTTGTTGCCTTCTGCTGTATGGGTTCCATTGGCCGAACTATCTACATTCTTCAGGGATATTTGTTCAACTAAGTTGACGGTAAACACATAGTTGAACTTGGGAGAAGATTGTCTTAACAATTTGCAAGTTAGAGAAAATATTTCCTCTGGGCTTCTTCGACAGCATGGAGCATCTACCGATTCATCTAGCATACGAAGTCCGTGTCGGTGCATCTGTTCATTATCGATGGATGTACCCATTTGAAAGATACATAAAAATTTGTGAAACCCAGAGTTTTAGAATTATTTAATTATTGGTTTGTAGTGTATAATTTTGTTCAATTATTATTATAGTTTATTATTATTATCCAGCCAATAATATGACATTTGGACCAAGTCTGAGACTCATATAATTATCCTTTATTTATAATTATTATAGTTAGTATGGGTACTGCTTTTAGTATTTTTGGTGCAGGGCTTCGGCCTGCTGAATGGACCACTTCCCGGCGTTCAGGATTCACCCGAGTTTTACTATTTTTCAAAAAATTCATTCACGTAAATAATTGTAAGGGCATAAGCCTAATTTCTATTTGGTTAGTGTGCCCTTGTATTGTGTAGATTAGGATTTTTCCTTTATTTTCTGGTTGGTTTTATCGTTTTCGTAATTAGGCGCTTCGTGACAAAATGGCTAATAAATATTTTGTATAAATTAATAAGGATTTTTTGATAAAATAACTTGAATAAAATATTGGTAGTTAACAAAACACACATTTTATCATTGAAAGAAAATTGTTTTATACGTATAATATTAAAAATAAAAGTTTTGCGAATTAACCGGTAACGACAATTTTTCCAAGTAAACCAGAAACTGGCTATCCAACTATATGAGAACCAACGTAGTTCGCGTCGTAAACCGTTAGCAGTAGATTAAATAAACAAACCTAAAAACTTGACTAGGACCTGCTACTAGAAATTGCAACTAGCACACCTAGAATGGTCTCATTATTGGTTCTAAGTCAAGTTCTCCAATTGTAGGATCTCGGAGACGAACCTAGCATCTTCCCGGAACCAACATCGTTTCCAGTTATAAACAAAGGCAAGTACGGTTGTGTTTGTTGAGCAATTTAATTAGTAGTTGTTATCTGCATGCTTAAACCACATTGTTACACGAAACTCTCTCCTAGAGTATTGATTGATATTGATTGATTGCGGGATATTAGGGGAGTAGTGTAGTGTCTATGACCAATACCCCAAATAGTATAATGATTGTATTAGCTTACCCCTCTTACACACGGGGATAAGCCATATCGTATCGGCAGGATACAATTGTACAACCCAAGTCGGTCATAGTCATTATCTACTCAAATCACATTGTTTTCTATCGTGTAGAATTGTTGGAAAATATTATTTCAAAACTGTTTAATATTGCAAATTTTTAATTATTAGTTGAATTGTTTAATTTTTATAATTGTACTTTACTTCCTCCTGACTGGAGACAACATTTTTAGGGGATTTTGAGGATGCTGAGCTATGTACAATAGCTATTATGACCCAGTTCTGTACCCTGTGGTGTTGCCAGAGTCTCCATTGGAGGACGCAGGACCTGAGGCCGACGAACCGAACGCTTAGCTAGATATTTTCTGTTTCCAGTTTGTTGTTTTGGAATTTTGTTAATTTAATTCAGTATTTCATTACAGTTCTTTTACTTTCCAGTTGTATTTATTCAAATGTTGAATAAAGTTTTAAATTCCTATATATTCAGTTGTGACAAATGTATAGATGTTGTTGTGAATACCTGCTAATGGAACATCTTACTGCCGCCGTCTCACAACGGTGCAGGCTGGGCATGATCCGGTTCGACCCAATTATTTGGGATCGGGTCGTGACAAAATTGATATAATTTAAGTTGAATTTCAGTGGGTTTTAAAATTCATTATTAATTCTCAAATAATTTGTCTCTCTAGATACCTACACCATCTAAAGAAGAAAGTTGGCAACAAGGCTCATATAGAGGCTTCGATATGCGAAGCATATCTTATCGAGGAGGTGTCAAACATCTGCTTTATTTATTTCGATACTTATGTTAAGATAAATCGAAATAGACCTCAAAGGAATGACGAGGACATTGAGGATGGAGGTATATTCAATGTAAAGGGCAAGCCTGTTGGGGCTAGTAAGAAATGGTGGTTGACTGACGATTAGTATGATACCGCTCACCGATATATCTTGTTAAACTGTGACATACAAGAAGTGAGATTTGGAGAAGTACATAAGTACACTTGCACTCGTTATAATCTCTAATTTGGTGAAGTAAGTGACTACTTATTTTATTCTATTCTCTCTAACAGTGTATTTAGAGATGAAGTCAAAATGAGGACACCGATATTACCGATAAGGGACTTCAAAGTGAGGTTGATTGAATATTTCTGTCCTGGTTTTGCAAATACGTAAGTAACTGAGATAATATGTTATGCGGCTACCATTAAAATATAGGCATCTAAAATATTTAAATTATTAATATTTGTTTACAGGTTTTATTGCCTGAAACAACACTCACAAATGAGAGTGTTTGTTATCTGGCATTGGGCCGAACTAGCAAGCAAAGACTTGGCCAGGCTATGTCGTTAATGGCTTCAAGTTTAAGGCAACTCAGAATGTTATAAATGTCGAATTTATCAATGACGGCTTCAGTACCAAGGATTCCGCTTGCATAAGAGGCACCATATATGACGACGAGCCGGACTTTGACTATTATGGAGTGCTTTGGGATATTGTAGATTTACAATATACTGCCCCATATGATATGCATATTGTGATGTTCAAATGTGAGTGGTTCGATACGACACCAAATATTGGTTGGAGAATCGATAAACAATTTGGATTTGTCGATATAAATCATCGCAGGGAGGTATAAAGGGTCGAACACATTTGCGATAAAGTCAGGCTGTTCAAGTCTACTATACAAGCTACCCAAGGCGTTGTAGAGATCAATTTGACTGGTGGGCAGTATGCAAGATTAAATCTAGAAATATTCAGCGTTGGAGATCCAGCATACCAAGAGGACCAGATCAAAAAGTTCCAATACTTGGGACAATAGTCGGATACAATGGATGTTGAAGATATTCTTGAAGAAAATAGAGGGGAAAGAGGTTGATACACAAGACTTAGCTATCAACCAGGGGAGAAAGAGGTGTCTTGTCCCAAATATTAAGGCAGAAGAAGAAGAAGAATTTGATGGGGATGAGGATACAGATGAAATCGACGATGAGGATAAGTGAGGATGCAGATAAGGATGATGATGAAGACGAGGCCGAGGACAAGAACGAAGATGATGACGATGATTAGATTAAATACCATTGTATATTAAAAACACTTCCAATTACGTGAATTCAGTTTGACCTCATAAAAGCAATACGTGAATTCATGGTTTTTTCGTTCGATCATCCACTTATTGTATTTTTTTCAGTGGCACTGCTAGTCCTTTTCATCGTGGAGACAATCGTCGCCCTGCTGGTGGTATATATATTTTAGTTTAGAATTTTATATTCATTTATACTTCTATATTGTTAATTATGTTTATTGTTAGTTTATGTGTCTATATACAGGTCATGATGGCTGGCCGTGGTCGTGCTGCTGGTGGTGGTCGTGCTGGGGGTGGTGGTGGTCGTGGTGGCTGGTGGTCATGGTCACATTCAATCTTCCTGGGATGTGACCCCATCCAGCAAACCCGACCCGGAGAGTACCCCGGGCACAGACTCATCCGTCGTCGATCGACAACTTCATCGAGGCATGAGTCTCCATCCGTAGCGGATCCGTTCCGCCAGCGGACCCACCAGCAGATCCACCAGTTACTGCATAGTGGGCCCCGGAGTACCCTATACTCGGTTCCATTCAGTTACTGGGGAGTACATGCGTGGACCTGCGGATCCTTCGACGGCACCAAAGAGGCCGATAGGCGAGTTCCGAGGAGAGCTATGGCCCGCGGGGTCCTCGTAAGTAAATTTAAGATAATTATTAAGTTTGTTTCATTTGTTCAAGTTAATAATCCAGTCCTTGCTTCTTTGTAGGTTTTTTCCGTTTAATGTTGCTAGCTCTCTAGGGGAAATTACCCGGGCTAACTTCTGGCCCCTACCTCAACTTTTCGTCGCTGCCCCCAAACATGAAGTACGTCTGGCTCGACGAGTTGAGGGTATATATATATATATCGTATGGTTAATTATTAGTTACTCTTTAATCAACTATTTTTTAATTACGTGATAATTGAATTTGTATGTTAGACGACGTTCTTGTGACCCCTCTATCGCAGAATACGATCCGTAGGACCTACAGAAGTGCTGCCTCGAAGAAGATACGGGATATAATTCATGACCTTAAAATGGGGCAGACGAGGCCGAATTGGATCTGGCAGGACTATTATGAGGAGGTCTTGGATAAGATGGATACTCCTGCGTACAAGGAGAAATCGGAGAAAGCGAAGGCGAACTGACGGGCCGCGGGGCTTCATACGGGGGATCAAGGCCCCATGCAGCGGCGCTTGCAGATCTGGTGAGGTACCACAAATTCATTTCACTATCGAATTTGGTATTATTAATATACGGAGTTAATTAAATTCTACTGATATTTTGTTTGTAGACCCAACTGGCGGTGAAGGAGTAAAAATCGTCAGAATCGGTCATCATGCATGATTTGTTCCAGCATACGCACAAGATGTGAAAGGATGGAAGCTTCGTCGACGAGAGGGCCAAGGAGACTGATGTAAGTACTTACGTTTATATTTATGTTAGAATTAAAAGTATTCTGACTATAACTTAGGTAAACTTAGGATTCACACTATAACTTAGGGAAACATAGGATTTGATTACAACTTAGGAAAACTTATAGTATAAACATTCATTTGATAGGCTGCATATCGTGAGGCCCTTAGTCGGCTCAGTCATCTGCTGTCGGTAAAACGACGCCCGCCCAGACCCTCTTCTATGGCCGCTCGTAATGACTTGTTCGTAGATAACGTCGGCGGCTTTAAGAAAGGGCGCCTGTACGGAGTCGGCTCCCTGGCGCCGTTGCTCATGGCGACTCAGAGATTTCCACCGACACCGCCTCCTCCGCGGCCCCGGCAGACGATGATGTGAGATCATAGCTTGCGCAGCTGCATGAGGTGGTGTCGTCCTTGCCGGAGCAAATTGCCACATATTTTCTACCTCCTTCTGCTGCTGCCGGTCCGTCTGCTGGTGTCGGTCCGTCTGCTCTGCTGCTGGTAACGGTCCTTCTTCCGTCTGTCATCTTTCTTTTAACCCTGCTGCCCCTCTGGTACCGCCTCCGACTGTGACGACACTCTTTGACTTGATGTCGCCAGAGCAGCTACGCCGACTTTCGGGCAATATCTTCGACGGATTACCGCCATACATAGTGGAGCAGTATTATCGTCGGTCGCAGCAGGGAGTACCACCACCACGATCGAACTCCTCCTCCTCCTTGATGTATTGTATTTGAATAGTTTTTAAATTTTGAATATTTGTGAAATTTGGATATTATAACGACGGATATTAGTTTTTGATTTTTGGATAATTTGGTGTATTTTTATTGGTTAGGGTGATGCATATTTGTGATGCATTATATTCGTGTGTGATTTATATTGGTCTATGATTGTATATGGTAATTTTTTGATGTTTCGGATGTTGTGTGAAGGGAAAGCTCTGCAATTTTTAAAAAAAATCTCAGTAAGCGACAGACTAGTGACGGATAATCAGTTACCGACTACATTTCGACGAAAATTCGTCGCTAACTGGAGGATTCCCAATACTTTAAAGTTAGCGACCTGTCGACGGATTATCCGTTAGCAAGGTTCTGATGGTATGAAAGTTGTACAGGACCTTAGCGACGGACAAGCCGTCGGTCTCTCATCGGCTTTCACTTGGCGACGGATAATCCGTCCCAAATGCAGCGCTAATTCGCGACGGTTTGGCTACTAAGTCAGACGGATTAGCAACGGAATATCCGTCGCCATGGTTCTGGGAAGGTCAAATATATCCAGAACCGGGTCGACGGATTATCCGCCATGATTCCGTCGCAAGCCGTCACGAGGTAGCGACGAAAAGCTACGGAATAGCGACGGACCGATACTCTCTGATACGCGTTTACCGACAAGTTTTTGACGAAATTGCGACGGACCGATACTCTCTGATACACAGTAATGATGGTTTTCCTACGGACTAGTCCATCGGTAAGAGTCTCTATAATTTACTACTACTGATACTTGAATTCGAAAAAAAAACGTCTGTAAGCCGTCGCTAATGTAACGAATATGAAAGAAGGAAGGCCGTCGCTATTCCGTCGAGTGGCGACCACCTAGCGACGGACATTTTTTAGCGACAAGCTGATTGCCGATAGATTGTTTTGATCAAAATCCGTTAGTGATCCGTCGCTAATCTGTATTAGTGATTGATGGGTGACGGATGTGGCCGTCGCTAAAACAACAAATTCTGGTAGTGACATATATATATATATAGTTTTCCTTCAAATGGATATTTGTATATTTGTATATGTGATATATCCCATAGTTAATAATTGGTTTTTAATCTCAGATTTGATTCATTATACAGCAGTCCTTTATGACTGTTTCCTTCAGTCACATATATATATTATATGTGTATGTATAGATATATTGTGTATGTATATACATATGTATGTATATACATATAGCCTTTGTAAATTAAGTTTATATATAGGTAATGTAATGTTTGCTTGTGATATGACTATAGGGAGTGTTGGGACAGATTAGGAATGTCATAAGGAGCATAGTTTGGTCGAATTGGCCGACAAGTTGACCAAGTTGACAAAAGTCAACTTTGGGTCAAACTAGATCCAAATCGACTCAAACGAACTCTGAATGACTTGAAAACTTGAGTATGACCTAAAAATTAGTAAATGGACTAGTTGACCTTCAGTTGACCAGGTTTGTTGACCAGGTTTGACTAGAGTTGACCAAAGGTTGACTTGACCTAGAAGGACCTAGAATCATGTATATTATTCTATAGCTTGTTTATATTTCTTTTCATGTTATGAACTATGTGAGAGATATGTATTCATTTCTATCCTGACTGGAACTATTGAAATATTACAGATAATGAGGATTGCTACGACACTTACTATGGAGCAGGCCTAGTTGACACAGCTGACCTCGACCCTCAGCAGGATCCAGTAGTCGCTGAGAACTTGCCATGAGTTAGATTAGACTGATATTACTATTTAGTTATGAGACTTTGTGATTGTATTAAGATTTATTATGGTGTGGTTTACATCGGGATTTATATTCATATTGTGACTCTCTGTTGAGATTATCTTTCTTTTATTCCATCTTAGTTATTGTGATTTAGTTGTACCATATATATGTCATTCTCTAATTGGAGCATATTCTAGATTGTGTTAGATGTTGGACCTAGGATAGTGTTCTACCACAAACTGCGGCGTAGGACGTACACACGTCTCATGCCCTTACACTGGGTGCGGGTCGTGACACGTTTTTAGTGGTGGCCCATGCGGGTCTTCTTAGTCACAACTAGTACGATTTTGTAGTGGTACTCGAACTAGAGTATCACTACAGCCTGCAGTAGGATATAGGATATAAGTTAAGGTACTCAATCACATTAGGAAAACTCTTATCTAATTATTGCTGTTAATTATCTTCTTTTGAAAACAAACTGTCCTCCTTTGATTATTTTGCTTCTTTCTCAGTAATTGATTTTTGTTTGATCTATCTTCAGGATGGTGGAGACACGATCGCAATGCTCTGGTCTTAGGGACACCGCTGAGAGGTCTGCCACTTCTTGCACGACTCAGTAGGACTCAGGGACCACAGTACCTCTTGTTCCAGCTCAGGTGGGCCCGTCTGCAACTTTTAGGGGTGCTCCTCCACCAGTTCTGAGGACTACACTAGGAGTTCAGGGGATGCTACCACCACCGCCTCAGGGGACAGTTGATGTGACACAGTTCTTCATCTTCATGCATCTGATGATGGAGACTCAGCGACGCCAGACAGAGGATATGAGACATGGCATTGACAATGCCCATCAGTTAGCGATGGTGGCAGTAGAGAGGGTGGCTGCCCAACCACAGGAAGGGCAGATCCAGCCGTACCAGCCGAGGACTCCAGGTATTCAGGACTTCTAGAAGATGCGGCCACGAGACTTCAAGGGTACCAGGGTATCCTATATGCCGACGACTGGATCGAGCTTATAGAGAAGATCTTTCGTCTCGCAGAGATACCGGCTAGGCTCCAGGTGGAAGCCGTGGGCAGTCAGATGCAGGACCTTGCCCGCACTTGGTACCAGACCGACCCTGGGTTGGTACTACGAGGCAAACTTGGGAGGCTTTCAAGAAGCTTTTCAAGGAAAAGTTCTTTTCCGACACAGCACTTGGCGCTTTGGAGACGCAGTTCGAGAACCTGGTTCAGGGGAACCAGACAGTAGAGGAGTACGTCGGAGAGTTCTGCCACCTGGGCAGATTTGTGGAGGGCCTTAGCGAGACAGCGAAGGCTAGGAGGTTCAAGAAGGGTTGGTTAAGGAAGTCAAGTCCTTGACCAAGCAACAGGAATGCTACATTCGAAGAGATTTTGATGGGAGCTATGGCAGCGAAAGATGACCTGGAACTGAAGACGAAAAGAGGTTGTAATTCACATGGAGCCAGTGGCAGTGGGGGACCAGCCAAAAGGCCTTATTATAAGCAGCAGCATCATCAGAGGCCATTTCAGCAGAAACAGTTTCAGCAGGCACCGAGACAGCAGCAGACCATCAGTTGCACTTTTGCTAGAAGCCAGGGCATGTCTGGAATAAGTGTAAGAAGATGCTCGGCAAGTGCCTACTTTGTGGTATAGCAGAGCATCAGTTGAGGGATTGTTCCATGGCTGCGGGACATACAGCTCAGGAAGTAGGAGCCAAGGCTCCGATAGTCAGCAGAAAGGACCATTGTCGACCCAGCAGCAAAAGTTTATTCAGCACCAGCAGCAGGCCAGAGGAGGTCAGTAGGGGCGAGCTTTCGCTATAGCAGCTGAGGAGTCTGAGCCATAGGAGATCTTATAGCAGGTTCTGTTCTTATCGACTCTTTCCCCATATTCGTATCATTTGATTCAGGTGCTCCCATAGCTTTATGTCTGTATCATTTGTTATTAGACACCAGCTTTCTTCTGAACCATTGCCTAGGACTTATAAGATCACGACTGGGGATGGAATTATCCTCGCCGTAATGTTTGCAAGGATCGGAGAGTAGTTTTGGGAGGCCGCGAGTTGGATGTGAGTCTGCTCGTAATGCCATTACCGAACTACGATATTATACTCGGTATGGATTGGTTGAGCAGGCACCATGCCAGTATAGATTGTCGATGTGGTAGAGTTCTTTTCAGAGTGCCAGGAGAGCCAGAGTTCGAGTTTACCAGGCAGGAGGCAGAGCAGAGCAGCAGAGTTTTCTGTGGAGTTTCAGCAGAGGAGCAGAGCGTGCACATCCATTGATAGCTGAGTTTATGGATATGTTTCCGGAGGAGTTGCCAGGGTTACCTCCGAACAAAGATGTAGAGTTCTCTATAGACTTGGTGCCCAGTACAGAGCTGATATTTCAGCACGTCTATAGAGTGAACAACAGTGAGCTTGTGGAGTTGAAGAAGCAGGTGGATGAGTTACAGGACAAAGGCTTCATTCGATCGATTTCCTCACCGTAGGGTGTGCCAGTACTCTTTACCGAAGAAGGATGGGTCGGTACGGATGTGAATCGACTACAGTGTACTCAACAACCTTACGATCAAGAACAAGTACCGCTGCTGAGGATCGATGATTTGTTCGATCAGTTGAACGGAGCGAAGGTATTCTCCAAAATTAATCTGAGGTCAGGTTATTATCAGGTGAAGGTGAAGAAGGAGGATATTCGAAGAAGCTTTCAGGATACGGTATGGTCAGTTTGAGTTCATGGTGATACCGTTTGGGTTAACTAATGCCCCGACGGTGTTCATGAACTTGATGAACAAGGTATTCCACTAGTACTTAGACAAGTTGTGGTGGTGTTCATCGACGACATCTTGGTGTATTCGAAGACCCCAGAGGAGCACGAGGAGCATTTGAGAGTGGTTCTGGAGACTCTCAGGAGGGAGCGGCTTTACGACAAGCTCTCGAAGTGTGAGTTCTTCTTAGATAGAGTTGATTTCCTAGGTCATGTTGTGACCGAAGATGGGATCTCAGTCGACCCAAGAAGATCAGAGCAGTCGAGGCGTGGACAGCACCGAGTTCAGTTACAGAGATCAGGAGCTTTTTGGGATTAGTAGGCTACTACAAGAGGTTTGTTCAGGATTTCTCCTGGGTTGCAGAGCCGTTGACTAGGCTGACCCGAAAGGATACAGAGTTTATCTGGTCAGAGGAGTGTCAGGTTGCTTTTGATGAGTTGAAGAAGCGACTGACGACAGCCCCAATCTTGACATTGCCATCAGGATCAGGCGGGTTCACTATCTACAGTGACGCCTCAGGAAATGGTTTGGGTTGTGTCTTGCAAGCATGGGAAGGTGATTGCCTATACATCCAGACAATTATGCCCGCATGAGAAGAACTACCCTACCCATGATTTAGAGTTGGCGTCAGTTATCTTTGCTCTTAAGTTGTGGAAGTACTATCTATACGGAGAGCGTGTGGAGATCTTCACAGACCACAAGAGCTTGAAGTATGTGTTTACACAGAAAGCTCAACATGAGGCAGCACAGATGGTTAGAGTTGATGAAGGACTTTGATATTTTACTGCAGTATCATTCAGGGAAAGCCAACGTGGTTGCCGATGCCTTGAGTAGGTATCCGGTAGCTATGTGTTTGACGATGGATCGTCACTTGTTAGCAGATTTGGAGAGCTTGGGGATCGAGGTGATTATGCCAGGAGTTCAGATGCAGATGTGGGGCCTTCAGATTCAGTCAGACTTGATAGAGAGGATCAAGTCAGCTCAATTCGACGATGTTACTCTCGGTGTATCCGAGCAGGTTCGAGCAGGATTGGTGGATGATGAGTTTGTCATTGCAGAGGATGGCACATTGAGGCACGGTTCCAGACTGTATGTGCCTAGCGGAGAGCTTCGGGAGCAGGTCATGCAGGAGGCCCATCGCTCTCAGTACTCTATGCATCCAGGTGCTAACAAGATGTATAGGGATTTGAAGAAGCATGTATGGTGGTATGGGATGAAGCGGGAAGTAGCACGCTTCGTAGCCAGGTGTTTAGTCAGTCAGCAGGTTAAGGCAGAGAGGCAGAGGCCAGGAGGACTGTTGCAGCCATTGCTCATTCCGGAGTGGAAGTGAGAACATCACGATGGATTTTGTTTCTGGATTGTCGCGTACACTAGGAGAAAAAGATGCGATTTGGGTCATCGTGGACAGGTTGACCTAATCGGCCCACTTTTTGCCATTTAAAGTGGGTATATCTACTGAGAAGCTAGCAGAGATGTATATGCGGCAGATTGTCAGGATACATGAGTTCCTGTGAGCATTGTCTCGGATCGGGATAGTTGCTTTACTTCCTATTTCTGGCGGAGTCTGCAGACTAGTTTGGGCACTCAGCTCAAGTTCAGTACTGCATACCATCCTCAGACGGACGGACAGTCAGAGAGGACTATTCAGACACTCGAGGACATGCTGCGGACTTGTGTTCTGGATTTTGGAGGATTCTGGGAGGATCACCTGCACTTGGTGGAGTTTGCATATAACAACAGTTTTCAGGCCAGCATTAGGATGTCACCATTCGAGGCACTGTACGGGCGTAGATATCGTACACCCTTGTCTTGGGATGACGTTGTAGAGCGAGCTTTATTGGGACCTGAGATGGTTGTTGACGCAGCCGAGAAGGTGAAGCTGATCAGAGATCGACTTCGCGTGGCGTAGGACAGACAGCGGCATTGGACCGATAGCTATCGAAGACCTTTGCAGTTTGAGGTACAGCTTAGACTTAGGATTAGAATCTTGTTGTTTATGATTTTTGTTTAATCATGAGATTGTTATAGTTAAGTTGAGACCATGTTTGTGTTAGGTTGGTGATCTGGTGTTCTTGAGGATATCTCCGATGTGTGGTACTATTCGCTTTAGTGGAGGGAGAAAGCTTAGTCCGCGTTCCATCGGACCTTTCGTTATCAGCGGAAGAGTCGGTGATGTGTCATATAACTGGACTTGCCCCCTGCATTAGAGGGAGTCCACAATGTATTTCACGTGTCGCAGTTGACGGTATGTGGCAGATCCTAGCCATGTACTGGATCATTCCGAGATCGAGGTGGGCCCTACTCTCATTATCCAGAGCAGCCTGTGGAGATTCTGGATCGACGGAAGAAGGTGCTGAGGAACCAGAAGATATCCTTAGTTCGTAGCATGGAGGCATCACTCTCCAGGTGAGTCTACCTGGCAGAGGGAGGATGAGATGCGCGAGCAATACCCTTATCTTTTCAGTCTTGAGGTATGACTTCCTATCCTTCTTGTCTATTTAGTTTTGTCTTTAATTTCGGGAACAAATTATTTTAAGGAGGGTAAATTTGTCACACCCACTTTTCATTTTAAGGGTATTCTGGCCATTTTTTAATTTTATATTATTTTAATGAATTTATGTGATGATATGTGGGTTGGTTTGATGTTTGTGTAGTCTTAATGTGTTTAACTTAGCCAACCATGACTAGAAACCTAGTGCCATAATTAGAATTAGTTTCATCATTTAGAATTTAATTTAGAATTAATCAGTTATTTTTAAATGATTAAATGAATTTTAAGTCATTTTCTAGTTAGCCTTTTTAAAGCCTTTTGGACTTGGGCTTTATTAGCAACTTAGGGAGCCTAGGCCCATGCGCTAACCAAAACCCTAATCCCCTATAGTTGGCCGGCCATAGGCAGCCCCCCTTCTTTGTGTAGAAGTCATTAGCCTCCAAGAGAAACCCTAGCCTCCACTCTCCAAAATTTCCAACTTTTTCATCCGGAGTCCGTTTCTCCCCAAACGAATTCTGTTGCGCTCGTAGGAAGGAGAGGATCATACTGGAGCATTGCTAGCAAGGTTGTGGAGGCGTTTGCTTGGAGATACTCGATCATTGGAGCACTCAAGGAGCCTTTTACATTGAGATTCTGACTCTCAATAGGTAAATCCTATTCTAGAATTATTTTTCTTGATTTTTCTCTATAGTAGTGTGCATGTAGGTGCCCTCGACTTGTAGGTTCATTTTCGTCCAGTTTCGTATTCGTTTGGTGTCCGTATCGGACACGTGTCGGTTTTTATATGCAAGTGTTCGATAAATGTCACAATGGTTTTATTCTTAATTTTTGCTAAATCTTTTTATAATCTGGTAGCCCTATACACGAGGATCACGACCCCATGAGTTTCACATGAATCAGACTCGTGTTCGTGTCCAAACAGGACACGAACGTGCTGCACGCCAGGTCGCACGTATGCCCTGCTGCTCGGGGTTGATTTTTTGATGCACGGGCCACGTGGTCGTGAAATTTGACGTGTAGGTGGGGGCCGTGTCTGAGAACATGCTCCCAAAATTTTGTGGAGTTTGTCGAGAAACGAAAGAGAAATCACGACCGTACTGATCGGCCACACGCACATGCACGGGTCAGCCGCCGCTGACACGGTGTTCGTACGGACATGACACGACACATGGACACATTTAGGGTGTCCAACGTGTAGCCCTATACCTACCCTAGCCTAGGACACGAACACAAGACACGAGGTAGGACACACGAGTCCTTAGACTCATCGACATGCGTGCACGACGCTATGCACAGGACTGTGCACATGCGCATACCCACGCACGGATACGCCCCGCGTACATGACAGACATAACACGTGGCCGCACGCTAACTCATCCAGTAGGTCGGGGATATGTACGCCCAGGTGTACGCAAAGTTTTACGAGAATCGGATCGAAAACGAGCAAGAAATCGGGCTCGCATTGATTCGGTTCACGCGCGTATCGAGTTTTCCGATACTCGTTCGCTGGACACGATACGGACATGGTTTCGACCACGGGAGTACCGAGCACATCCCGTGTCGAGACCAACGTATTCGCCAAGTTTCAAGCGTTAATTTGGAGTATTTTATGTTTTGGGTCGATATGTGGAAATTGGGTTTTTCTTTCAATATAAAAATTGAATAGTTTTATAGTATTTTGATTTTCTAGATTTTTTGTATCAAATTCTGAGTTTGTGATTCTTATATGACATTCTGAGTTCGTGGGAATTGATCCTTGGTTTTATATCATATTTAACTACCATTTACAT
Source organism: Iris pallida (assembly GCA_029216955.1). Taxonomy (NCBI): domain Eukaryota; kingdom Viridiplantae; phylum Streptophyta; class Magnoliopsida; order Asparagales; family Iridaceae; genus Iris; species Iris pallida. Next base: position 2,623,921 of record JANAVB010021599.1, read on the forward strand.
ATGCAATTTACATTTTCCTTTATGTATATATATGTGAGTAGATATATATTATATATATATATATATAATTATATATATATTTATATAAATAACTTGTATATATGTAATATGTTGGAATGAGAGTTTAAGATTTTGATTTCCAGGTTTGAATTCACTTCTCGGATTCGAGTAATCTATTTCTTTACCTATATGAGTATGTATATGTATATTCATGCATATGCATATATATATATATATATATCTATATATATAATATATATATATATATATATATATATATATATTATATATATATAGTTTTCCTTCAAATGGATATATGTGTATATGTGTTTATATATGTGATATATCCCATAGTTAATACTTGGTTTTTAATCTCAGATTTGATTCATTATACAACAGTCCTTTATCACTGTTTCCTTCAGTCACATATTATATTATATGTGTATGATATATATATGTGTATGTATATATACATATGTATGTATATACATATAGCCTTTGTGAATTAAGATATATTGGTAATATAATGTTTGCTTGTGATATGACTATATGAAGTGTTGGGAGAGATTAGGATCGTCATAAGGAGCCTAGTTTGGTCGAATTGGCCGACAAGTTGACCAAGTTGACAAAAGTCAACTTTGGGTCAAACTAGATCTAAATCGACTCAAACGAACTCCGAATGACTTGAAAACTTGAGTATGACCTAAAAATTAGTAAGCAGACTAGTTGACCTTCAGTTGACCAGGTTTGACCAGAGTTGACTAGGTATGACCAGAGTTGACGAAGGGTTGACTTTGGCCTAGAAGGACCTAGAATCATGTAGAATTGCATGGTAGGCATTCCTTATGATATTTTAGATATTGTTGTGACTTGTGGTTGTTTTAAACAGGATTACATCACTCCAGTTCAGATACACATCCTCATCAGCAGCTTGGATTGCCAGGCGAGTACATTCTGTGACCGTTTCATTCTTGCTTGGACATATTTACTTGTTATAGACTAGTTTACTTGTTACTATCACGTTATTATCATGAATTAGTACTTTATGGATCTCTTCATGCGATGTTATCCCCTCGGATACATCAGGTATATTGTGCTCATGTACTTTATCATGTGAATTATCTACTCATTGTATTCGTACTTATTCATGTATACTAATGACATTCATGTACACTCATGATCATGTGAGCCTTCATGTATAACCCAGTATACATGTGGACTAGCTATCCATGTGACACACTACTTTCATGTGTAATAACATAACCTAGACCGATCCTTGTGTACTGATTGGGGCAGGGGGTGTATTTATTTGCTTATGTGATCTACACACTTTTCATGTGCAACTCTAAACTAGATTTAAGTCATGTATAACCTAAGCCAGTTTACATAACCAGATTGTGCTCTACATCACGTAGTTAGTTCAGTTCTCTTATATCATGTATATCTATTTCCATATATCATGCTCTCTTTACAGTCTCATTCTTTATCAGCAGTTCATGTATATTATATAGCTTGTTTCAATTTCCTTTTATGTTATGAACTGTGTGAGAGATATGTATTCGTTCCTGTCCTGACTGGACTTGTTGAAATATTACAGATGATGAGGATTGCTGCGACACTTACTATGGAGCAGGCCTAGTTGACTCAGGTGGCCTGGACGCTCAGCAGGATACAGTAGTCGCTGAGAACTTGCCATGAGTTAGATTAGACTGATATTACTATCTAGTTATGAGACTTTGTGATTGTATTGAGATTATTATGGTGTGGTTTACACCGGGATTTATATTCATATTGTGACTCTCTGTTGAGATTATCCTTCTTCTATTCCATCTTAGTTATTGTGATTGAGTTGTACCATATATATGTCATTCTTCAATTGGAGCATATTCTAGATTGTGTTAGATGTTGGACCTAGGACAGTGTTCTACTGCCGACACTGCAGCGTAGGCTGGACGTACGCACGTCTCGTGTCCTTACACTGGGAGCGGGTCGTGATATGTGCAGTCAAGCTCGGATACATGTACTATACTACGGGCTTTGATCACATATTAATTAGACATTTCCCCAACCCATGCAAGTGTAAGACATGTGTAAGAGGAATATAACTTGAAGCATATAAGGATAGCACCACTTGAAACATGTAAGAAAATTACAACTTTAAAAACACTAAAAAAACTTGAGATACTTATAAAGAATAACTTGTAAGAAAAGTAAGAAACATGTAACGAAAGTTTAAAATACGAAATAGGAACCATGAACAGAAACATAAAGTTGTAATGTACTTGCCTTGTTTTACCAAAAAAGATTGCATCATAGCCACCCTCACCGCACGTAGGGTGTAGCCTGACTTGATACTGCTTGCCTCATAGCTTTCCGTTGTGGTCGGCCTGATCTAATTTTCTTGCATTTCCTGATTCATAGCCGGTCAAATGGAATAGCCTGATCTTGATCCAAGCCGATCATATAACGTACTAATATCTTAAGGTACCGTTTATGTTTATATTATACATCATATATTCCTGTACTGTTCTACATTCCAGTATTTCATACCCAGACATGATCTCCAGTTTTACATATCCTGTTTATAATCCAGTCTTAATATTCATCTTGTATTCCATTATAATTGTCTCTTACAGAATTTGTCAATTCACATGGAACTGCTGTTAGCGTTTGTACTTGCTCATATCCTGATAGGATAACCCCGTTGATATTTACAGAAGATTTAGATGCTGACTATTGGAACTTCTATAGGTTGGCACAAACAGAGACTTTGACCATGATCTACCTTTAGTGACAGTGCCCGTAGAGGATGTACCTTCTGTAGTGACCTAGTCTAGTAGGTTAACTGGACTGCGTTCCAGCTGGATATTTGAGACTTGTAGTATACTTTATATTCGGGATCTTGTGTTATGTCTTAATTTCTGAACTTCTGTCTGCGACTTGCATCTATTTCAGTTTATCTATTTCCATCATATCTTTATGATATTCATGCTTATCTTCCTTAGATGTCTTGTGATTGAGTTCATATTATATACCTCCGTGGGGAGATGACAGGTTTATATAAGTGTCTAGATGTTATATTTTTAGTTGACCTATACAGCATTCTACCGCCGATACTGCGACGTAGGCTGGACGTACCTGCGTTCTCGTGCCCCCAAACCGGGTGGCGGGTCGTGGCACATTTTTAATAGTGGCTCATGCAGGCCGAGATTCGTATTTGTACGATGTCGCAGTAGCACAACGACTTAGTTGTACTACTGCGACCCTGCGATATAATATATGATGTAAGGTATTAGAATGAGATGATACTCAATCACAGTTAGAATTCCTTGAGAGATTCCTGGGACAACCCTTGAGAATCTCAATTTGAACTTCGATTTGAAATCCTTTTCTCTTGTTTTGTTTACCCTTACTCCTTGTTATTGAATTCGATTTTGATGGATCCTTGTTGATTTTGATTTTCTCCTATCGAGAAAAAATTTATGGCCTAAGTTATGGTATCTTCTGATAACATATGTTGCCGAGAATAAGGGATGGTAAAACGTCTACTAGGTTATGGAGCCTAGAGTTTATGGAAGCTATATTAGCCGGCGTGGCAAGAAGGTAGGGACCTAACTTCGGATGTATATATCTTGATCTTGAGATTTGGGATTTCTTGCAGCTATCCCAGTCGGCATAGCGAGGATTCCAGACGACATGATTATAGAGGTGCATACCCTAGTTATGGACTCTATTGTTTATCGCAGCCTTGCTTACTTGCATGGCAAGGATTCTAAGTATCATAATTTTGGACATACGCATATGATTATCAGATTATATCTTGAGAAGGTCCTTAAAGTATCACCTCTACTATTTTGTTTATTTATTATAAAATTATTGTTTTCCATCATAAATTAACTTAGGAGTAGGGATAACATCAGTTATTTAGTCTAATTCTTTGTAGAACTTCATTTAGATATAATTCTTTCTTAGTGTAATGATTGATGACTTATATAGTGTCTGTATCTTAGAAATGATAGTTTAGACTTGGCAGTAGAATAGTAACCCATGGTAGTTAGCTTATGTTGTTTATGATAATCACCAGTTTTTACATAGGATATTAGTCTGCCTTACAGCCTTTGATGATTTCCTATTTTCCCTTTCTACTTCTGGTATGGCACCCATGACCAGAGCCTGTCTCCTGAGCGTAGCTACAGTTTTAGATATGACTGAGAGCGTGTTTTGTCACGACCCGTACCCTGAGAAAGGGCACGAGAATATGGGTACGCCAGCCTAGCCGCAGTGTCAGCGTAGAGTAGTAGAACGCTGTATAGGTCGTATATAAAATCTAACATCTAACAACAAGATATATAAACCTGTCATCTCCGCACGGAGGTATAATATAACATCTCAACTCTATATCTCAATCACAAGTCTAGGGAATATAGAGCACGATATGGAATCAGATAAAAGGAAGAAACTGAATATAAATAGAGTTATCACACCACACAAAATAGATGTTCATACAAACAAATACAAGTCCTGAATATAATTAAGTCTCAACTAACAATCGGAACAATTCGATACAAACTGAAAGCTATAAATACTATACTAGACTAGGCACCCTCTACTGAGCTAGATGCTCCCCAGGCTCCTGAATGTCACCCTCATATGCCCCATAGAAGGTAGGGCAGTCACCATCATCATCTGTAATATTTTTAACAGGTCCAGTCAGGACAGGAGCGAGCACAATACATCTCACGCAGTTCATATCAGGTTGGGAAATATAAAGCATGCAAAAGAGTAAGATACATGGACTGTAAAAAAAAATGAAAATGAGAGAGAGATTTGATAACTGGAAATATCTATATACATGATAAGTAAGAACTGTAAGTAACCTGTGATTTAGAGCATGAGATGGTTATATAAACGGGTTAGGACAATGCAAGGGTAAACTCATACGTGAGTGTACAATGGACATATACATAATTTTCACAAGATTTCACAAGATAGGATTTGATCACATAACCATTTCTTACTCACCCTTCCCATTCAATACACAAGGATCCAGTCAAGTACGTTACCTTATACAAGAGGTTTTTATCATGTTTGTTTCACGTGATCATGAGAGTACAAGATTGCACAAGAGTATACATGATAGCACTGTACATGAAATACAAGATGCTCGTGAAAAGCACATGACAACTGTATCTGATGCACCCCGAGGGGGATAACATCGCATGACAAGATCCATATAGTACCAATCCATGATAATAACGTGACAGCATCATGTAAAGTAATCTAGAGCAAGAATATAAATCCTAGCAAGTATGAAACGGTCAGAGAATGTACTCGCCTGTCACCTTGAATGACTGATATGAATAGATATTCGAACTGATGTCACAGAGTCCTATTTAGAGTAAAACAGGTTATGATGTACTCAAATTGTAATAATGAAAATCTGCAATGCAAACTACATGATTCTAAGTCAAACTAGGTCAAAGTCAACTATTGGTCAACTTTAGTCAACTGTCTAGGTCAAACTAGGTCAAACTCTAGTCAAGCTAGTCTAACAAGTCATTCTAGTCTAACCACATTCCTATACCCAAAGAATATAAAGAAATGATACTATATAAACATACCATAAGACTAAACCTATACAAGTACCTATACAACCACTCATGGCTAACAAAACCATATCAAAACCAATCATATAGAAAAAGAGAGAGATAGAGAGAGAGAGAGAGAGATAGAGAGAGAGTAGAGAGAGAGATAGATATATATATAGATAATATATATAGATAGAGATATAGAGACATAAAATATATATATACATACAATATCAAAATATATATATATATACATAAAAAAAATATGGACACGATATATATACATACAATATCAAAAAATATTATATACATCCCAAGTGTACGTGTCATATGGGAGTGTACTCGTGTCCAAACAGTGGACACGAAGTGTCCAAAATGAAAAAAAATGTATCAGGAACAAACTAAGTATTGCTCATGCACGCGTGTCGTGGCCTCGTACACACGACACACGAGCTGCTCTGTGCTCGTGTCCCAGTGTTCGCCCAGAGTAGGGCTATACGTACACGTGTCAGCATTGTGTCCAAGTGAGCCGTGTCGCGTGAACGAGACGCGTATCAGTACGAATTTTTTGCGTGCACAGTGTGTACAAATTTATTGTACGGTTGATTTCTCACTCAATACGACACAACTCGACATAAAACTTCTTGGACATGGTGTCAGTCATATCCTCTACGGTCCATGAAGTTTCATGTCAAACCATTACGTGTCGTGTCCACAATCAATGTCGAGCAGCAGGGCACACTGTGACATTGTCGTATTGCGAGTCTGACCTCGTTTTGGACACGGACACAAGTGTCCTTGTGTTCAGAGTTGGCGATTATTAATCCCTACATATAGGGCTCGAAATTTGTCATTTAGATTTTGAAATTAGCAATATTTATTTCTAACAAGCATTTCATCGAACACCCTATTAAAGACACTAATACGTGTCTGATACGGACACAAAATGGACACGAATTTCTACCAAGCTTGGGCTACACCTAGGGGAACCCTAAATGGATGCATCTATGAAGAAAAATTAGGAATTCATTAGGGTTTGATAGGTTTTACCTATTGAGATTTCAAACTCAATGAAAAGGGTCCCAAAATGAGAAGTTCCCTTCCTTGAACGATGTCCAAACGTGCTCCACTTCTTGCAAGCAAGCCCCCACTAGCCTCTACTTCTGAAATGGATCCTAATGCAAGAGAGTAGCCTCAATTTGGGGTCAATTTGGACAAAGGAGAGAAATTTTAGGGAAGAACAAGTTAGGGTTCTATGTAGGTGTTAAAAAGTGGCAAGGTTTCTAAATGATACTTTATAGGAGGGGGATTACTATTTGTAGCTGCCATTAGAAGAATTAGGGTTAGGTTTTAGATGTAGATGAGTGGCTAGGGCTTGTCCACCCAATTCCAAGCCTTCTTATTGGTTCAATAGTCCTAAGGCTTTCTTTTTCACAAATATCCTAAGGGGTAAATATCCTACTTAGAAATATCTAGAGATTGTTAATCTTGTCATTACTAGGTTATCCTAATCAAGAGTTTAGGCTCAAGGCTAATCTAGATTAGGCTAAGATTCTAGGTTAAAGCTTAACTAAAAGATTTGCACAATAATTAATTAATACAAATTACAATTTCACCAAATTATCAAAATGACCAAAATACCCCTAGACTAAAAAGTAGTAATATGACATTCTAATCACATGACTAGGCTCCCATGGTCATGGTTAGTCTCTAGGCTTAACAAACTAGGGTTGCACTAGTTAACTATCAAAATCACAAGTCATGGTTTTAAATAGTTTTAAATTAATTAAAAATACCATAAATCATATCATGATTTAAATAACATTATTAAATAATTAAAAATAAAAAGTTCAAAATTACCTTATTTTAGAAACTGTGTGCTATAATTCTACCCTCCTTAGAAAAATTTTGTCCTCAAAATTAAAATGGTCGTACTCCTTCTAAGTCAAACACCCCAGCAATCACAGTCTCAAACATACAGTCCGATAATCATATGCGTCTGTCCAAAATCATGATACTCGGAATCTTCGTCATGCTAGTGAGCAAGGCTACGATATTCACAAAGCCCTCGACTAAGGTATTACCTCTAGAATTATGGTATTTAAAATTTTCGCATTATCGCATGCTTGGCCGCGAAAACCTTAAATTCCCACACCCGAGAAATACGTCCAAAATCCGACTATATACTCACTATGCCAGCTAACATGACTATAGAAGACACTCGATCCCATAATTGAGGTGACCTAGCCCATACGACTTATCTCATAAGAAAATAAATCACAATGAAACATCCGAATAAAATTTATCGACTACAAGGAACAGATAGAATCGAATTTCAAGACAGTTATAAGGAGGCAAATGCAGAAATGGAATCGTAAAGATTGGAACCTACAATCAGCTCTCCCTCTGCCTGTGCATCCTCGACTGCCATGGCGAAAGCTCGTCCCTGCTGGCCTCCCTTGGCCTATTGCTGATGCTGGACAAACCTCTGCTGCTGAGTCTGCAACGGTGGTCCCGTCTGCTGCCCTGTCGGAGCCCTAGCTCCTGATGCCTGAGCCAATCGTGCCGAATTCTTGGGACACTCCCTCAACTGATGTTCTGCTGAACAATAAAGTAAACACAGACCCTGCCTATTCCTGCAGTCATCCCACCCGTGACCTTGCTTCTTGCAGAAGTTACAAATAGTGTGCTGATGCTGCCTGGGTGCCTGCTGGTGAAGTAATGTCCCTGGCCCTGAAACGGCTGCTGAACTGGCCTCTGTTGAATGTGAGGGCGCTTGGCTGGCCCTGCACTAGAACTAGCCCCTAAGGCATCATTGCCCTCTTTGGCCTCAGATCGTAGTCCTCCTCTGCTATCTGTACGTCCATTAGGATCTGCTCAAATATCGCATCGCGACGCCCAGAAGTTCCAGCCACCAGACCTAGTTGGAGGTGATTAAGGCCCCACCTCCAGGGGGAGTTCCAACCACCAGACCTAGTTGGAGGTGAGTTCTTGACCTAGACTTTAACATGTCTTGCTGATTGCTGCACCCTACCATATTGCTTGTGTGTTTGATACCTTATGACTGCTTTTGATATAGTATGACTAGTATAGCTAGATGAGACCCATGACTGATATTGCCTGCCATGATCCTGTATGTCATTCTTTCAAATTGTATGTTTTAGAAAAGTTTTCTTAAGACCATGATTGTTGGGGACGTGACCTTAAGAGGAGTATGACCAACCTAAATTTCGAAGACGAAATTTTTTTAAGGAGGAAAGGATTGTAACTAACACTTTTCTAAAATAAGGATAATTTTGAACTTTTGTAAAATTGATCATGACAGTTATTAAATAATAGATTTAAATCATGTTAATGATTAATTGGAGAATTTTGATTATTTTTATAACATTTAAATTGATGTATTGTGATTGTGTCCCTTTCTAGTGAAACCTTAGAACTACTTAGCCTAGAGACTAACCATGACCATGGAGACCTAGCTAATGTGATTATATTATCTAACTACCACTTTTTAAGACTAAGAGTATTTTGATAATTTGTGACTTTGGAATTATTTTGAATTTTAATTAATTAATAATGTGCTAATTGATATTTTAGGTCTAACCGTAGAATTACCCTAATCTAGGTGTTGATCATGATCCTAGAGACTAAGTTAGTAGAATTCAACAAAATAACTAAGTCCTAAAATATCTAGATACTAAGTTAAAAGTGAGATATTTTGGTAGAAACCCTAATTTTGATTGGGCCTTTACTAAAGAGGCTTGATTTCAACCAAAGGAGGGCCTTTAATCTATATTGGACCTAACCCTAAATATAGATACAAGCTTGGCCGGCCAAAGAAGGATCTCCTTCCCTTATATAAGGTTCACATTAGCCCCTCTTGCCTCTTTCATTACAAACATAAACCCTAATTTGTGTTCTTTTCCAAATTTGCCCCTTTCTTCAAATTAACTCCAAATTGGACGAAATCAATTGCAATACACTCCCCTAGTATAGAGGAGATCTCTATTGGGTAGCTAGCAAGGATTGTTAGCAATTTTGCCATAGGAATTGGTGTGTGATCATTTCAAGTGCTTTTTCATTAAGATTCCAACTCTCAATAGGTAATAGCCTCTAAACCTATTAATTTCCTGATTTCTCATCATAGATGTATTCATCTAGGCACCATACATCAGTAGGCCAAGTTTGGTTAGAAATCGAATCCATTTAGGGTGCGTATCGGAGGAGTATCAGAGATATGTGTAATGTATTTGATGAAATGTCACATAGAAATAGTTGTTATTAATTTCCTAAACTAATTACATGATTTTGTAGCTAATATATTGTAGATTACATTCACCATGACTGAGTTGATCTTAGTGTATTTTCCTACCGAATTTGGACACGGGGACACCGTACGAAACAATGGTCCAGTGTCCTGCTATCCCGAGTCTAAAACTCGGTGGACACGACATGAGACGATACAAAATTTGGTCAGTAGTTAGGGACAATGTCTGTCAGCATGCACACAAAGTTTTAGAAGATTTGGTTGAGTATTCGAGGAGTTCTCAAGCTCGTAGATGTCACACACTCACACAAAAATCCTATCACTGATACTCACCTAGACATACGACACGACACAATTTGGACACGACCTAAACTATTCAATGGACACTTGGATACCTAGTCTACCCATTGACACACCAGTACGAACAATTGCTTGGACATATCGTGTCCTAGACCATTCGATACACACACACGATCCCCTGTACTGTGCAGCCTGATACCTTATGTTGACACTTGTTTTGTACACTGACACGGCTCGACACTCGTGTATGTACATATGTGACACATGTGTATACACACCCACACTCACTCGAATTTCCCTCTACTTCAAATTAGGGGTTGATGTTAGATGCATAAGTTTATTTCATTTTCTGAGTTTTGGATATTGGAGTTGAGCTTTGAGTTCCTGAGTTTTCAATCATATGTAGGTATTTGTATATGGACATATATATATGTGTGTGTGTGTGATAGTATGGTACTATAGACTTGTGTTAGGCTATGTTAGGTTTGGTCTATATATATGTTTGTATGTCTGAGTTGAGAGAGGGTTAGTAGTTTATATATATATATAAAATATAGCCTATATGAGTATTAGTCAAGTTGGGGTTTGCAATAGTTGTGACGGTATGTAAATATAACATTATATATATATATATATATATATATATATATATATATATATATATATATATATGGCAGTGCGATATGTTATATGTTTATGAGATTTGGACTTATGAGATTTGTTTGGAATTTTATGAGTGAGTTTAGATAGTGAAAGTATTGAGTGGTGTCTTGTGATAGTGTTTGTGTTTGTGTAGGTTAGAGAGGAAACAACAACAATATATATATATATATATATATATATATATATAAATATATATATATATATATATATATATATATATATATATATATTATATATATTTATATATATATATATATATATATATATATATATATATATATATATATATTTTTTTTTTATATATATATATATTATATAATATAAAAAAATTAATTATATATATTATATAATATATGTAATATTATTTATATATAATATATATATATATATATATATATATATATATATATATATATATATAAAAAAAAAAAAAAAAAAAAAAAAAAAAAAAAAATATATATATATATATATATATATATATATATATATTTTTTTTTTATATATATATTATATATATATATATAAAAATATATTATATATATATATATATATATATATATATATATTTATATATATATATATATATATATATATATATATATATTGTTGTTGTTTCCTCTCTAACCTACACAAACACACACACACACACACACACACAAACACTATCACAAGACACCACTCAATACTTTCACCATCTAAACTCACTCATAAAATTCTAAACAAATCTCATAAGTCCAAATCTTATAAACATATAACATATCGCACTGCCATATATGTATATATATATATATATATATATACATATATATATATATAAAAAAAAAAAAATATATATATATATATATATATATATATATATATATATATATATATATATATATATACAAAAAATTGGAGGATGCCCGTTTCCTCTCCCCCCCTCCTCCCCTCCTGGCCCCCTCCGCCCCCCTTCGATCAGGTTCTCCCGTCCGCCGGTCAATCGGCACCGCCGGAATCCCCCTGCGCTCTCCGTCGGAGTAGGAGTCGGAGTCGTGGCCGCCACCGGCGGGTCTCTTCTTCCCCCGCCACATCCCCTGCCAAGGCGGGGGACCTCCCGCGTGCTTCCGGTTGGCGCCGGACTGGTCGCTCCCGTTTCGGGCAGCGTCGCCGGCCACCACGATCCTCCCGCCCCTCCATTCTAGGTACTCCTCCTCCTCGGAGTTCCCCGTCATCCTTCGACGTCTCGGAGTCCCACGCCGCTGCCCCGCTCGACCTGGGACGCGGAGGAGGTGTGTTCGTAGGTCTCGCCGGTCGACGACCCACTTCCTCTATCCCTTCCACCCCCACCTCCCCCTCCCCCAGCCGATTTCCCCCCTCTTCCCCCTCCTCGCGCTCGATGGCCGCTAGAGCTCACCGCCCTGGTCGACCGCTCTTCGGCGCTGCTCCGGCAGAGCCACGCCGTGTTGGCGCCCCCGCTGTGCTGGCCGCCCTCCGCCGTCCCTGGCGTGGGCCGAGTAGACCATCCTTCCGCTGCCGTGATGGGAACTGCGCCTCTCTCGTCGCCGCCGGCCGCTTCCCTACTTTGTTGGCCTCATCCGCCCTCTCCCGGCGAGCGGCTCCCGTTGGTCGCGTCCGTAGCTGGCACGGCCTCGATTCCCATATCGCTGGCGTGTTCAGTGCCGCTGTCTACGTCCCATCTGCCCTGTACACCCACGTGGGTAGGTCGCTTCGGGGGGAGTGCGCCTCGTGAGCTGAGCGTGGGCGTACACGCTTTGCAGACCTCGGTTGGCCCGCCACTCCCTTCATCTGCGCGCTTTGACTCTGCGCTGTTTAGCGCTGGGGTTTCTCTTCCTTCTGCTGACCCGTACGTGGTCCCCTCCCTTGTGGAGCAGCTGTTGGTGGCCCCCACTGCACTGTCATCCTCTAACTTCCATTGTGCAGGACTCACCAAGCCATACTTGGCGCAGGATGAGGACCACTATCTTGTGGCAGCCTCCTCTGACTCTCCCCTTGCGCAGTTGGGCTTGCGCATGCCCCCCTTTCGTGGGCCCCTCCCACGTGGATCATCCTGTGCAGCTGAGATTGAGCATGGTGGATCCACCCCCTTCCGTGAGACCCCCGTCTCATATTTCTTCCTCTGCCCCCCTTATGGGTCCTTCCACTCTTGGCGTCCCCCACCCTCCGGTCCCTCCCCCTTCGCGCCTTCCGGGCTCCATCCCAGCCACCCCCTTCTCGGCGATGGCTCCACCTCCCCGGCACTTCGCCCGTCTCCCGGTGTGGCGTCTTGTGGTTCCCTCTCGGCCAGCCCTTTGCCGGCTCAGGCCCTGATTCCCCCAGAAGTCACCTGTCCACCACCCCCCGGCAGTGCTATCCCGTCCTCCTCGGCTGGTCCCCCCTCCCCGGACCCTGGCCGATGTTGCAACCCTCCTCGAGACGCGGCTCGCCATCGTCCTCTGGCATGGAACCTCCGATATCCAGTACCCTCCCCAGCTCCCTCTCCTTCGCGGATGTCCTAAGGCCCGATCGGATTCAGTCTGGCCCCTTTTCGGCCACGGACGTGGTTCTGCCGAACGTCACTCTGACGCCGCCAACAAACGGATACCCTATCCGTGTCCCCTTCTCCCACGAGAAGATCCGATCCCTATCCTCCCCCTTCATCAGGACGTTGGTCCTCAAGTTCGGCTCCGGATGCCCTAAAATCTCTATCGTTCCGGAGACCGTCATCGGCTGGGGTCTCTCGACGACATACCGGATTGCCCCTCTCAACCCCAAACACTTGTTTCTCCACCTATCCTCCGACCAGGACTTCGGTAAAGTATGGGCGAAAGGCTCGACCAAAATTGACACTCAGTTTGCCAAGATTGTCAAATGGTCACCGAACTTCAATCCCATAATTGATTCGACAATCATCACCGCCTGGATCACTCTCCCCAATATCCCCCTAGTGTGCTTTCCTGCAGCAGCCCTCAAGAGGATCGCCAGCTCCTTCGGTGTCCTGGTGGCCATCGCCGAAGAAACGAAAAACCTCTCTAAATGCAACTACGCAAAGATTTGCGTTGAGCTGGACATCACTAACGAACCGCCCAAATCGATCGAGATAGAACTCGGAGATCAGACATTCAGCCAGGCGCTGGTGTACGACAACAGCATTATCTTCTGTCAACACTGCCAAATGTGCGGACACTCTCTACAACACTGCTTCTGTGCTCACCCAGAACTCAAGAAACATGTCCCCAGGAAACCGCGCGAGACAGGCGCGGCACCCCCTTCCCGCCCCTCTACGCGGATCCTGTCCCACAACCCCTCTTCCCCCTCTCGATGTTCCTCCACTCAAACTGCTTCTGTCTCCGCTCCACCCCCTTCTCTCGCCATCACTCTCCAAAAGTCCTCCGGTACTCTCGATTTGGATCCAGCGGAGGGCGCTTCTGATACGCCTGTTTCCGTTGGCCTCCCTAACCCCCAATCTCCATCACTCGCAATCACTCTTCATAATTCCTTCGAAGCCCTAGACTTTGACCCGACTGATTGCTTCCCGGAGATGCCTACCTCCGATGGCCTCCCTAACCTCCCACCCTCCCTATCGCCCTTGCCATCGTGCCCCTACAAATCTCCGCCACCACCCCTATCTCCCTCGCCTCCCCCCCAAACATCCTCCATTGAACGTGTGATTCCCAGTGCTCTGCCTTCGGACGGTCCCAGATCGTACCCCCTAGGAGAGGAAGCTGAGGCACAGTCATCTGCCGATCCTTCCCTCCTCCTCTGCTCAGCCATCTTACCTCCTCGGAAGTCCTCCCCTCTCACCGGCAGATTTTGGCAGGCTCAGAACGCGGGTTTCCTTGATCGCAGCAATCCTCTATGCGCTCTGGTAGAGTGTGAAGACTCCGGCACGCCCCCTTCGGCTGTTGAAGCCTTTAACTTGACCTCTGATAGGGATCTTGAAGCGGTCTGCAGCAGCCCCAAACACAACTCTCAAAGAAAAAAGAAGAAATCTAAAAAACAAAGACAGCGGACGGCAATGACCACGAGATCCGCCGCAAAGCTGCAAAACACCCCTACCTCATCTCTTAATGCCTAACATCCTTTCTTGGAACGTTCGTGGCATAGGGAATAAACAGACTTTGAATCGGATCATCAGCCTCACCAAATCCAATCGGATTGATCTACTAGTCATTATTGAACCTAAAATCCCCCACAAAAGAATGAAAGATATCCAACTCAAGGTGGGATTCCCTTCCGCGATCGTCGGATGTGACGACATTTGGATCTTCTTCGCCGCCGAGTTCCGCTTCGGCATTTTGAACGACTCCCCCCAGGCCCTCTCCTGTTGGATTGAGCATCACGCCTTCAAGTCCCGAGTCATTCTTTCGGCCATCCACGGTAGCTGCTTCATCTCGGAGCGTAGACTTCTTTGGGATCTGCTGTCGGGGACCTACCTTCCCCATGATGATATGCCGTGGCTTTGCATCGGGGATTTCAACACGGTTTCTTGCAGAGAGGAAAAATCCGGCGGGCGTGACCCCCCTCATTCGGCCATGGAGGACTTCAACAACTTCGCCTTAACCGCACACCTTTCCGATATCCCCTTCCACGGCAACCAGTTCACTTGGTGCAATATGCAAGAAGGATCGCGCAGGCAGCTCTCCCGCCTTGACCGCGCCATGGTCAATGACTGTTGGGCGGATTTGGGAGTGATCAGTAATCTTTCTCACCTGAACTCCACTGAATCAGACCACTCCCCTGTTTTCCTCGAGATCAACAACTCTCAAAACCCTATCAAAAAATCCTTCCACTTCCTCGATTTTTGGCGCCACCACCCACAGTTCATTAACATCGTGGAAGAGGCTTGGACTTCTGTCATTCACACGGATCCTCTGGTCAGAATAGCTATCAAACTCAAAGCTACTAGAAAAGCCCTTACAGCATGGAGCAAAATGGCGTTCGGAGACATCTTTCAAGCCATTAAGGATGCTGAAGACGATGTCACCCGTACGGAGATCGAGTTTGCCGTCGTTACTTCCCAGGAGAACCGCGCTTCTCTCAACCTCGCCAAGGCCATCCTTAAATCTAGAATCAAGGTGGAAACTGAATTCTAGCGACAAAAGGCCAGATTAACCTGGGACATGGAAGGGGACAAGAACTCTGGCTTCTTTCACAAATGCGTCAAAGGGCGTAGAAGCTCTCTTAAGATCCACCGTATCGGCGACGAAAATGGTCAAATTCTTGACGATCAGGAGAGCATTCAGATGGCAGCCACGAACTTCTTCTCCAACTTGTTTTCCAAAGAGGTGGTGGTTAAAGACGATGGATTCCTGTCCGAGATCCCCTCCCTGATTTGCGACAGGGATAACGAGATCCTCTGCGCCCCCCTCTGTCGATGAGGTTAAGATCGCTGTGTGGTCCATTAATGCTAACAGCGCCCCGGGTCCGGACGGGTTCAACAGGGTGTTTTTTTGGACATGCTGGGACGTCATCCAGTCCGACCTCTGGGAGGCTACCACCGCATTTTTAAAAGGAGCCACGTACCCGAAATCTATATCTTCCGCCCACATCATCCTCATACCCAAGAAAGATAACCCGGAGACCTTTAAAGACTTCAGACTGATCAGTCTATGCACTTTCACCAACAACATTATTTCTAAAATCATCGCCTCCAGAATGTCAGACCTCCTCCCCAGAATCATCTCCGAAGAACAAAGCGGTTTCATCAAAGGGCGTAATATCACCGAGAATATCCTACTTGCGCAAGAGATGATCACTTGCTTGAAATTTCCGTCCAGAAGAGGGAACGTCGCCATCAAACTGGACATGGAAAAAGCATACGACCGTCTTGACTGGCAGTTCATGATCTGGGTGTTCAGAGGCTTTGGCTTCTCGGAACCTATTATCGATATCATCTTTAGATCCATCAACAACTCCTGGTTTTCTACCGTAATCAACGGTCAAGCTCAGGGTTTCTTCAAAGCTACTTGTGGAGTCAGACAGGAAGATCCTCTCTCCTCCACCATTTTCATCAGCACGGCTGAAGCCCTAAGCAGAAATCTCAAAATCATGCCGCGATTCCCCGGATTCCAGCACTTTCACACAACGACAGGTTGCCCTCTCATAACTCATCTTGTGTACGCAGACGATATCATCATTTTCTCCGCTGGTACGATCGGAGCCATTGAGGTGGTTATGAGTACTCTAGCTAAATACACTAGATGCTCTGGCCAGAAAATTAACAACAGCAAAAGCATGATCTACACCCATCACAAAGCCGATAGAACCCACTCGGCCGTGCTGTCCACCATGACCTCCTTCTCCACAGCTTACCCCCCTTCCTTTACTTAGGCTGTCCGATGGTGTACGACAGAACGAACTCTGGCATTTTCGACCCCATGGTGAGAAAGATTCGACAGAAAATCGTGGGCTGGCACAACGCAACCCTTTCCCCCGGGGGAAAGTTAATTCTCATAAAGCACGTCCTATCCTCCATCCCCATATACACCCTTGCGGTTTGCTCGCCCCCCATCAAAGTGCTCCATGCTATTGAATCCATCCTCGCCAAATTCTTTTGGGGTTATCTCGAGGGTAATAACAAGCACCACTGGGCCAGTTGGGCTACCATGGCCAAACCCACTGAAGAGGGCGGCCTGGGATTCTGCAGGCTTGACAACATGGTCGACGCCCTCTCGGCTAAATTGTGGTGGAAACTCCGCTCCGAGAATTCGATC